>JAGDYQ010000309.1:0-35817 GCA_021962125.1 Bulinus truncatus | reverse complement strand
TGCAAAAAAACTTTCAATATCAACTACTGTTCTAAAAACTTACCTTCACAAAGGACTTTTTGACAAGAAATTATACAATATTTTGAGGCTATAACTATCAAAACTAACCTAACCCATCAGTGCAGCCCAGACCATTATCATTTATAGCTGAAATTATGATTGTTTTGCTGATCTCGTATCAACATAAAACTACAATCATAATACTTCAGTTGGGTATTACTTGAAATTAAAAGAAAAGTACATTTTTCCAGAGTTTTAATTATAATGGGCAATACATAGAAAATTAAAATCTAAATTTAACATTAAAAAAAAATTTATAAACCTTAGCCGTTACTTTTACATAAATCAAATAACTTCCTTAGATGTGACAAACCATTTACCAAAGTATTATATCTGAAAAAAACGATGGCTTTTATCTATTATTAGCTACGTCTCAGTAAAGTCACTTTATTCATTCATTGTATTGTATTAAATCAAAGGTTAAGTTTGTCATTTAATTGGCACTATTAAGATGATACAACTCAGTCAGCTTTTTCGTCGCTTTTGAAAAGTAAAATAGCCATGGCTTTCTATGAAATCGATACTTATAAGATTCATATTAAAATTGTATTTAAAGCACAAATCTGACTAAATACTTGGGAGCATGACTTTTCATAAGATTTTTCAAACCGAGAAGTACACTTCATATACAAGCATTATCCGTGTTCAGGCAACAGTAATAGCCTACAAGCATTATCTGTACCCGAGAAATAATTGCCATACAGAAATAACAGCTATACAAGCATTATCTGTACAGACTGTAAAAGCGTCAAATTTGGGATGAATCCTTAGCGGTTATAACGAATTTAGAAAAGCTTAGTTTCTGAATTTGGCTTTAATACTATAGTTAAGCTTTAATATTATACACTTTCATGGATACATTACAATTGAAGAATTGGGAAAACATTTAAAACAGTTCATCCTTATATTTGTAGTCGTTTTTTACCAGATTTTCAGTAATTTTGATTACTCGTGTTTCGTCGATTTTAATTAAAGACATATTCCTCAATAAAAATTCTTTATTAAAGTATTTATCAAATAAATATATGTATAAAGTTATACATGAATAGCGAAGTTCTATACATACTGTATACTGTAATAATTATATTTGGCCTAGAAATTTAAATTAGGATAATTAACTGCCCTTTTTAGGCTGTAGTTTGGAGCGGACGATAGATGACAGACGACGACGAGATTCATTAGGACAGGACGTTATTGATATGATATCATTTCAAATATTTTTTCTGCATCCCTGAAAGTCATACATCAATGTAGTTACTTTAAAGAGTAAAACATTGTTAACAACTTCATCAATTAAAAACATAAATTCCTCTAATCAATTTGTTATAAAATTGAAGGAAAAAAGATTTCATTGAATCTCTCAAAGTCATTGAATCTCTCAATGTTTTTTATTTTGGGGTGAATTTGATATGAATTTTTTATTACATTTGTATGTATTTCGATTAAAATACTCTCATTTTAAAATATTCAAGAAAATTACTAGAAAACTAATGCTAAAATACCTTTTGAATTCCCTATACTTCGGAGTGTAAGTAAGCTACTTTTAAGCAAATACGTCTTTTTCCGTCTCTTTACGTATAAATTAGAATTTAAAGCACATGTAAACCTCTTTATCGCTCTAATGAACAAAGGAGGAATTGAGCAGAAAATGTTAGTGTAATTTCTTATTACCGAATATGATTGAGGCTCCGATAGTCAAGAGGCTTTATAAGGCGAGATATAAGTGAATGACGAAAAGGTTAGTCTTACATTATCCATAGAGAGACTACGGCTTACACGCATTTATCTGTAGTCTCTAGTCTTTTGTATAGAGGGTAAGCTACTCTCGTACAATGCTGCTCGCTGAATAGACAAGCTGTGGTTGAAAAGGATATCATAAACTAAGCATAATGGCAATATCAAAATAGCGAAATAACTAAGTTAAAATTGCCATGATGAGGCTTATATGTTTATCGGACAGGTCGTATGTTATTCGCAGATATTAATAAAAACTATTTTAAAAAAATAAATGTAGAACTGTGTAGACGAGTGTATATCACAATATTATAGAGAATATCCTAAAAAGTGAGCTATATGTCGACATAATGAATGGTGGATTGACATTATAAACATCTAAAAAAATATTCTAAACAATACAGGATTTATGGGGGCTTATAGCTTACATTTAATCCATACTGGGACTTCACAAACTTCATCTAATCTTTTGAGCTCATTGGGGCTTCAGTGAATAGTACTTTTTATACATAAACACACACACACACACACAAACATATATATATATATATATATATATATCAAAATAGATTATGGGATGCATTAATGCTCGGCCATCGACTTGATGACCTGGTTCGACCTTCATTGAGGGCTAATGGATACTTCAAGTCGTGGTTAAAGTCTCCGCTATATCTCCCATGGTCTTTGCACTGTCGACTATGGTGGATAAGATGGAAGGGCACTGCGAAAACCGTCCAATTAGTGGTTTATAGGATGTAAGAGATTTCATCTCATCCTTACAGGGACTTTACACACATAATTAAGTTAGATGTTTCGATAATGATACATATTTCATTTCTATGCAGCCACCGTTGTAATTGATAGCGGCAATACTTTGTCGTATAGACAGGTGTTATAGTTTAGGATTTATCATTGGTTTAAAGCTGTTGAAGTTATAAATTTATATTATTTATGGAAATTTACGTTATCTTGAAAAAATATATACTTAGATGATGATCGCTAAACACTTTAAGAACTGAACAGGTTTATATCACATATCAATTATAAAACATTTCCAACAAAAGTCATTTATGAATACAAATATTATGATCATTTTATTATACAAAACTGTTCCTCATTTAAAATAATAATTTCTATTCTGAAATTATACTCAAACTAGACAATGTTGAACTCCATGGTGATGCCAAAACTATTCGTCGATGACTTGAGTATTATGAGATGGACGCTACGAAGTCTAAAAGCCCACTGAAAGGACGTCTGCAAGTATACCATATATACTTTTGTGTTCATTCGTTCTGCCCCCAACGACAATATGACAATATTGATTGATGAAATAAAAAAACAGACAAATAGAGCGAGATATACTTACAAGCTTTATAGCTTTTAAATTTAAAATCTGTAAAAAAATAAATAAATAAAAGAATTTGAGGTGTTATTGCAGTAGGAATCTACTGAAACAATTTTCGACAATAAAAGTGTATATTTTTATGTATAAAATGTTTATTCATTTAGCCTAACAGAAATAAAAATATGCTTACCACACTTTAGGGACATAGAATGTTGTAGATCCGTTTCTAATTGTTTTATTACTTCTAGTCATTTCTTGGCCAGTTTAACAGAACATTCATTAAATATACATTTTAAATAAACAGTGAGCGAACTGAAAAAATGGGTAACAAAAAACTTCACTTTTTATGGAGCTCAATAAATATTTGACAACCGGATAAATCTACTCATTCTTATAGTGGACTTACAAACACAAACTCTTAGTGCTGGTAGCCAGCTCATATGTTTCTTTGAAATCTTCTATGCAGATGCTGTATCCATAAAGACAAACTATAAATAATATAATAATTTGAAAAAAAAAATACGATAAATATTTTAAAATGTGAATGTAAAGCAATGTTTTTATTTTACAGACCAGTATTTTGTGTAATCAGTAATTAAGATTATATGAATACAACTTTATTATTTTTGTGAGTTTTTACCCGGATTCGCCTTTAGAAGTTCCCTCAAATTTCAAAGGACAAATGTCCCAATTTCACGAACATCCGAGTGGTCGCTCTCATCTTCCTTCAAACTAATGTTAACTTTCAAAAATAGATAAATTGTTCCTACCAAACACACCAGAATGATTTACGGCATACCAGAATGGAGACATCGTTGTATTATGCAAATTTCTGTTTTTCAATCAAAGTAGAACTGCATCATATGTATAAAATCAAAAATATATATAATATTACTATTTTTGTTTCCATTCATATTTTCTATTAACAATAACAAAATTACATATAGGAAGTATGTTTTATTTTAAATCAAGGGTTTAACAGTTTAAGACGGATAATATGTGTATTAATATGTTTAGGCAACCTTTTTTAAGAGGGCAAATTAACCAAATATGTCGTTCTTATTCCTACAGTTTTCGTTGTAGAAAAAGTCTAATGCTGTCAGGTGCATTCAATTTATATATGAAAATAAATTAATTAATATCGAATGTGCAAAACGTAAAGAAGACAAACTTGATCTTCATTGATGCTATTAGAAATTATTTTTAAGAAATAAATCATGCCGTGTGCCCATCCAACCAAAACTGTCTACTGCCCATTCAATTCTTCAAGCTATAAAAAATACAAATTTTGTTGCATACATTTACATCTGTGCTTTTTTTATTCAAGAAAACTTTCAATGTTTTATTTATTTGCATTTCATTCTAATTTGCAACATATTTCTCTCATTTTTACAGTATTGTCGCCTCTTTGTTATTTTTTCAACTAAAAGTTATATAATGAAAAATACGTCAATATGAATTTAAAAAAATTGAGTCCGTCTTGCCTACATTTTAGAAACGCTTTATTTAAATTGAGAGCTGCATTTACCTTTACAGCATTTCTAAAAGTTCCTAATTTTTTCCAACGTTTATTTATGATCATCTTATCATTTTTTTTTTAGTTTTCATTTCTATTTAGCATTCATTTCAATATTTGTTTTTAACATTTATATTGCTGTTTTATAAATAAAATACGAACCATTTGTGTAGTTATCCTATAAACAAGAATAAAACAGCAAAAGACGCTATATTAATCATTGGTAACTGGCTTCAAATAATAAATCTCAAACCAATACGACCGTAGTATCTAAAACTGACAAGAAAACCGATACCAAAATTTCACAGTGCAGGAATATCTATAATTTAATATAAACTTGTTAAACTTTAGTCAAAAAAGATTTATGTTAATAGATTAGCAATACTATATTTACTATATGCAGCTTTGTACACAGCTTGGCACAGTCATTTAAAATTTAAAGCAAACTTTTTTTTTTTTTTATTTTACCACTGAAATAAGCCAAAGAGGCTTTTTATATACCGGATTTTGGTGAGCCTAGTTTATAGTTCATGAACTAAATATTTCAATTATATATTTTTTAAACGTATGCCTCAACAGTGCCCGCACGGAAACAAAAGAGGCCTTTTCATAACTATATTGTTAACTAACTGTACCCTGCAAAACCTTTGCATTATCCCCTTAAGCTTGATTGGTAGGCTAGTTTATTTTTGGTTTCGGGCAGATCCGATTTTTCATGATTGTATTTTAAACTGGAATGCTGTTGTATTTATTCTTTACTTTCGATTTCACGCAGAACCCACATCGCAATTGTATTATTAGATGCTTGTATCCATGAAATATACATTAAACGACAGTGTTTCCTCTCTTAGGGATTAGTGGATCTATGCAGCCCTCTGTTTATCTAAAAAGAACGCCTCTAATGTACCATGAATACAGTATTTATTTACGATTTTTCTTCCTACCTTTTTATGGCCATCCATATGGTGGGGTGGAATGTTTATGGTATTCTGTTATATAGTCAGGAGTATGTTGACCATCTACACATGTATTTATTTGATGTAAATGTTGACTAGAAAATGTCGTGCTACTGTCTTTGAGTATAGATCACAAGTAAAATTGACAATCATCTTACTGTATATTTAGGAGATATCTTTTTTTAAAAAAAAAAAAGTATTTTTTTAAAGCTTTTGCTTTTTCGTCATGCCTAACGGTCCTTATACCATATTTGACCCACTAGACTATGACTAGACTGTACACTTTTTAAAGAGTACTAACACAGATTGAATATCTCAGTGAGAATAAAGTTCTACGGTTGTCTTACTTCGTTTACTGAGGCAGTCAGTGTGGGTTCAGAAAAGAACGGGGAACAGTTGACATGGTGTTCGCTGCCAGGCAGCTCCAAGAGAAATGTCAGGAACAGAACATTGATCTGTACTCTACTTATGTTGACCTCACCAAAGCATTTGACACCGTCAGCAGAGATGGCTTATGGAAGATCATGGCTAAATACGGATGTCCCTCAAAGTTCGTCTCCATCGTGCGACAGTTTCACGATGGCATGCAGGCCAGGGTGCAGGACAACGGTGAAGCATCCCAACCATTCGCAGTCACAAATGGAGTGAAACAGGGCTGCGTCCTAGCGCCGACCCTATTCAGTCTCATGTTCTCCGCAATGCTGACAGATGCCTTCAAAGGCAGTGAGATGGGCATTGGGCTGAGATACCGCACTGATGGTGGCCTATTCAACCTCAGAAGGCTTCAAGCCAAAACAAAGGTCCTGACAGACACCACGAGAGAATTCCTATTCGCCGACGACTGCGCTCTAAACGCAGATTCAGAAACCAACATGCAAAACTGCGTCGACCAATTCTCACGTGCATGCCTCAACTTTGGTCTCACCATCAGCACACAGAAAACCGAAGTGATGTACCAACCAGCCCCAGGCAAACAATACATTGACCCCAACATCCACGTTAACGGCCAGAGACTGAACACGGTGGATAAATTCACCTACCTTGGCAGCACTCTCTCTCGTTGTGTTGTAATGGACGACGAAGTTATCGCACGAATCGCCAAAGCCAGTGCAGCCTTTGGTAGACTTCACTCCAACGTCTGGAACAGAAGAGGTATCAGCCTACCCACCAAGTTGAAGGTGTATCACGCCATCGTCCTCCCAACACTACTGTACGCAAGCGAAACCTGGACAGTTTAAAAGCGCCATGCCAAGAAACTCAACCACTTTCACACAACCTTCCTCAGGCGCATAATGAGGATCAGATGGCAAGACAAGGTTCCCGACACTGAAGTCCTTGCAAGAGCCAACATGTCCAGCATCTACACCATACTAATGCGCTCTCAGCTTCGCTGGGCAGGCCACCTCGCTCGCATGCCAGACCACCGACTGCCTCGAAAGATCTTCTACGGAGAACTGCAGCAGGGAAAGGCGCTCCTCGCGGAGGCCAGAAAAAGCGCTACAAGGACACGCTGGAAGTCCTCTTTGAAGGCTTTCAACATGGATCCTGATTGCTGGGAGGAAGATGCCCAGGACAGAGCTTTGTGGCGTTACTCTGTTCACATAGGCGCTGGGTTATGTGAGGCAAATAGAACTGTTGCTGCTGAAACGCGACGCCTGGCTCGCAAAGCTCGCGCTGCCGACCACCATCTGACAGCCACCATTCCCTGCCCCTACTGTCATAGACATTTCCACGCAAGGATTGGACTAGTCAGCCATCTGCGCACACACCGACACCCACCAACCAACACTCCAACCTCTGATGACTAGATGGTCTTCATCGAATACGATGGACGAACTATTATTATTATTACTGAGGCAATATTAATGCTGTTTAGAAACAGGCCTTACAAGGGATACAATAGTACTGGGTTTTAAAAAAAATATATATTTTTGTGTTACAATTCTCAAAATCATGATTACAAAAATCACATATTAAATAAAAGATTATGAAATACTCACTGATCGTACCTGTCATTGTATTTACATTAACTGTTATTTACACCATAACAACATTGTCCTACGCCCCCCCCTCCCCTCCCACCCGTTGGCCATTGTATTTGAAACACCAATACTTTAAAGAAAAATGTTGCACATGTTCTGATTGTTTGTTGTTTTTGGTATTTTTATTGTTTTATTTTTAAAAGGAATAAATAAGTAATGCTTATTGATTCTGTAAAATAACGAGAAAGATTTGTTTTACAAAGCAAAGCAAACTTGGGCGTCATGTGTGGGGAGCAGGAGGACAGGTTGGGTAAACACCCCCCTCCTCTCTAAGTAATCATAGCAATTGTTTAATCAAATAACGTCTTAAAAAGCACTGTGATTATGATTGCGGTCATATAATAATTGACAATGTGTAAGATTTGTGTATGGGACATTAAAATTGTATATCCTAAAAAAAGAAAATTTATTTACATTTTACATCTCCTTTATTATAATAAGCAAAATAATGATAATCTAGTTGTCAGATTGTCAGTACACCAATATAATTTTTTAACGTTGAATCTATAGGAGATAATAATTAAAAATAGTTTATATAGTACTAATCACCTTTTTAACAATCATCAAATATTAAAAGCCTTAACAGAGTAAACTGATCGTAAATTGACAGTTGTTATGTAAAAATGTGACTCCGTACTCAAGATACATCAATAATCTTAAGCTATTCACCCACTACGCTTTTTGTTCTATTAGAATCGTGGACAGTTTTCCTCAGCTCGCGTCTAGACCTTGTCCATGGTGAAGAAAACCATCGCATTGTTTATTTACTTTCGACTTCGCTCTCCAATCGATATAGCGAAAATTTTGCCTCTATCTCCTGACGAAAAGGAAACCTGTAAAGAAAAATGGCTAAAAGAAAACTCATATGGCCAAATGAAATCAAATTGACTAGGCTGAGCCCACTGATGATATATTCAGCAATCCAACCATTCTTAAAACATGTAATTATCACTCGGAAGAGCCGCTAAAGGGTTGTTATAAATGGTGATAACTAACCAAAACCTGGCAACTATTGCTGATACCTAGGGCATAGGCGTACCCTACCCTCGTCTTGGTCATCTTTGTTTTTTTTTTTTGCATCAGGGGAAACTAAACTAGATAAACCTAAACTTTGCTAAATGAAAAATCGATTTTTACCAACTTACAAGATTTTACTTATGATGGAATTTAAATACTGATTCATGTTTGTTAAAATTATGATTAAGTGTTGATGTAAATTGCAAAGAAATCAAATGTGTGTTCATTTATGAGTCAGCGTTAGTCTTTACATAATCACCTAACTTCTCGTTTATTATATCTCTTTAGAAATATAACTTTCGACCATTTTAAACAGTTTCTATTTTTTCCAAAGTAAGAAAATGACTCCAGCAATGACGTGCTAACTGATCCAACCGGTTCTGAATTGTTGACACATTGGTATGCTCTGATTAGTTTGCGTGTCTATTTATAGGTGGAATTCAAGGTAATGTGTAACAGGTATGCTTAAGTTGTTAAGTATTTCCAGTACACATTCCTATTTAAAAAATCTATAGTGGACATGTATATATGTCTATGGCCTCAGACTAGCTCGTTATGTCTTTCCCGAGAAAGTAAATAAACAACAAAACAACTATTATAAAAAATAAATTAACATAGACATCTACTTGTGAACATAATAAACACAAAATAGACAGAGTTAAACAACATCAACGAGTGATGACATTTTTAGAGAAAAGAACGTCACCGATAGATCTCAGTTTTACGGAAAAGTATATTAATATAACCGGTCATTTTATAATAGACGTTTAGAACTTTTGCACTAGATTGATTCTTAATTAAAAAGAGCTCTCTAAACACTAATTAATCAAATTAAATCTAATGGGTGTTAACAGAATGCTAGTAATTTAAGTCAAAGTCATATAATTTTAAATTATGATACACAATATGAAAATTGATATGTTTTTTTGAGAAAAAAATTCAAACATATATGTATAAGCTATTTAATCTACACATATATTGAATGTTTATATAAAGCATATTTTTCACGCAACATGTAGCCTAAGAGAAATGGAATTTCCCAGATTTAAGGGAAAACCCGATGTAATATTTTTTTTTGTGGAACATTATTTGTCTCCATGTAAGTACAATTACATTAAGTATAATTCTTGTTTAAAATATATCTATAGTATAAATATTTTTTTTTTCGTAAAACATACGTTTTTGTTGCGTCAAAACTATGGAGAATAACACGTACCCTAGTTATAATGGAGGATACAATGTACACTAGTTATAATTGAGGATACAATGTACACTAGTTATAATGGATGACACAATGTACCCTAGTTATAATGGAAGATACAATGTACCGTAGTTATAATGGAGGATACAATGTACCCTAGTTATAATGGAGGATACAATGTACCCTAGTTATAATGGAGAATACAATGTACCCTAGTTATAATGGAGGATACAATGTACCCTAGTTATAATGGAGAATACAATGTACCCTAGTTATAATGGAGGATACAATGTACCCTAGTTATAATGGAGAATAACATGTACACTATTTATAATGGAGGATACAATGTACCCTAGTTATAATGGAGGATACAATGTACCCTAGTTATAATGGAGGATACAATGTACCCTAGTTATAATGGAGAATAACATGTACACTAGTTATAATGGAGGATACAATGTACACTAGTTATAATGGAAGATACAATGTACCCTAGTTATAATGGAGGATACAATGTACCCTAGTTATAATGGAGGATACAATGTACCTTAGTTATAATGGAGAATAACATGTACACTAGTTATAATGGAGGATACAATGTACCCAAGTTATCTCAATTGATGAAATCAAAAGCTCGCTGTGTGGGTGTTGTTATTTCTCCATATAAAATTGTCTTTCCATGACACGTTTCCACATCATGTCCAATTTATGTCCCGTGTGTGCAGTGGCGCAACCAGGGAGGGGGGCAGGGGAGAGGGGCTTGAGCGCCCCCCCCCCTCCAGGCCAAATCATCACACCATAATTAATGTTATAAAGTTACAAAAAAGACTGTCAAACTGTCTTTTTTCATAATGTGAGCCCACCTCTCCCCCCCCCCCCCCCAACATTTTTTGCTGGTTGCGCCACTGCGTGTGTATGTTTGTGTGTATGTGTGTGAAGTCGCTGTAAGGTTGATCCTATAAAGCCCGTGGTTCCCTAAACCATCGCATCCCCATTCTTGTTAATTCTAATTGTTGCACCGCTATCAGTCATTCCTTTCTATAACAATATGTTGTATCCATTGGCGTTGCTAAACAATGACTATACGTTGTTTTAAATTGTAGCTACCATAATGTGCGTTGCTAAACAATGACTATACGTTGTTTTAAATTGTAGCTGCCACAATGTGTGGGTTAACTGAACTGACGTTAATTGGGGTCACAGTGCTCATAGTCATCTCGCTGGTCACTTTATGGAACACTGGTCATTCGAACCAGAATGTCATCGAAGGAATCCTTAAGGAACATTCAGGTAGAAACTTGGATACAAGGTCAATTTCGTTTAATTTAATAGTGTGGTTAGGCCTGATGCAAAAAAACTTGGTTTACGAAGTGACATTACAAACTATACGAAACTTTTTATTCATTGGACTTCCAAAATGGAAATATCTGTAGTTTTAGCCATTTCTTGTTTGTGCGTCTTTTTTTCTGTTATTTCCTACAGCCATAGAATATAATATGAACTTTTTGAAGAGCTATTATTGCGGTTGTCTTTGATGGAGTTTAATTTTTTTTTAATATTTTAGGTTGTTTTAACGTACATGATAACCGTTGTCTCCAGAATTATAAAAAGCTTGAAGAACAGGCCCTAGATGAGGATACTCAATGCTTGTGAGTTGTCAGTTGTTGTTATTGTTTATTGTTGTTATTATAATACTTTGCAAAGAATGTGAACTGTTGAGGTATGAACGAAAGTTTTATTTCATGCAAAAAATGGTATAGCAGCTAGCCTGTAAATAAATGGGTATTTATATTGATTTAGAACCTTGAACATTATAAATGTTTCAATGTAGGACACATGTTTAGTACAAATATACTTGTTTATATGTTCGTATTTGATAAAGCCAGTAGAAAAAAAATTGAATAACTTATCCCAACCCTTGCTTGAACAGCTTTTCTGTGAGTTTATCTACAGAAACTATAACTGGGAACAGATTAAAACCCGTTTAGGATTATGAGCGTAAAGTCTTGTAAACTGAAATGAGCATCAAGTCATATTAACTATAAAATCTTTTGACTTGGTCGTAGTTTTTTTTTTTTTGTGAATCGCCCTCTTTCCAGTTTAATTCACATTTTGCACATAACAAGAGCTCTCTCCATCTTTACACTTAATGTTCGATAAATCCAGGGGTACGGATGGTCGTGCAGTGTAAAGTGCTCGCCTGTTGGAGGGGGTCAACCCAGCTATAAATGTGTGACTATAGGTCTGTAGAGTAAAGGCGGCTGGACGTTGTGGTAACCTGGTAACCAAACAGTCCCCTAAATACCGTGGCTACTGAGAATAATTTATTTTACTCTTCATCTGCTCCGATGAGTCCTTCGAGACTTCAGGGAATTTTACTTTTCTATAAAGGCTTTATTCTTGTATTTTTTGTTTTTGTTTTTATTGAACTTAATCTTCATTTCTCAAAACTTTTTATTTAACATCAGGTTAATCACTGTTTATGTAAAGTGTATCTTCAATGGATGCAATATCCATCAAGCTAATATTAGAAAAAGGTTTGCTAATGAACTGCAGAGGGATCTGGAACAATTAAACATAGAATGTGGTAAGAGTATCCTACATATCATACTACATATAATAAAAAGAATATAAGGTTATTATCATGTGACGTGATCTAACGGTTTGTTTCTAGATCAAAATAAAATATCAGTCAATTTCAGACAAAGTGATAACTCGACCAATTGCTTTTTTTCCAGAGTTTAGATACAACGACTACAGAGCCAGTAAGTTAGTTTACCATCTCTCAACAGTTTTATGTTACAGGCAATGGTGTAAAGAGTTTTTGCGCTGACCGGGGGTAAACTGTATTAATACTACCCCCCCCCCCACACACACACACACTTTTTAAAAAAATCTAATCTACTTGTAAGTAAGAAGAAGTCATTTCCCTATATATCAGGACACCTTTATGTCATTGATAACATTTCCCTATATAGTCACAACATCTTTATGACATTGAAAAAAAACATTTCCCTATATGGTCATTTATAACATATCCCTATATGTCTCGACATCCTATATAGTCAAAAGATCTTTAGCCCATTGATAACATTACACTGTGTAATTTTGGTAACGTTTTTAGAAGATAAGTAAAAGCTATTTTTAGTAAAAAGAAGTGGCCCTTCCCCCCCCCATCCGCTTTTGTATGATACTTTCTGTACGGTATGATGATATAGGAAATTTTTTAACACGTTCTTACGGTATAAATTCTAATTTTAACGAAATTTAAAACCCATTCTATTGCTCCCCTCGGCAGCAGATGTTTTACTGCCCATATAGAACTGCCTCCTCCTCATTTACGTCAATGTCTATAACAGTACATAATGTGTTATTGATATAACGATGTTTATAACAATTTAACTAACAGTATGTATTTACAATGAAAATGAATGCTTACGAAAGTTACAAAAGAATCTACGAGCTCAAGAAAGCAGTGTTTGCAGGTCAGTGAAATTTACATAAATCAGGAATATTTTACAAATAGAATGTAAACTATGTATTCTGATTTGAATTAGTCGGAAAAAAACAGCTTTCATAAAAAGCTAAAAAGTTAACAAAGTATATAAAATCACTCTTATAATTAACTCTTTAGCTACTATAATGTGGACTTTGAATGAATTGGGGCCAATCATTGTGATCGATTATAATTTATTAAATGATGGCAGTGGTTAATAAAACATCATTAATTATGTTTTTTCTTGTTAACTTCACTGATATAATCATTAGTATGAAAGTCACCCTGCTAATAATAGAAGGTTCAAAATGGCCGCCAGTGTTTAAAAGTTATGCCCCTTTGATCTCAACACGCTCAATCTTTTTTTTTTCTTCGCAATTTTTTTTTTCACAGACATTATGGTGAATTTTTTAAATGTCTCTTCACTGGATGTCCAAAGACTGATAAACAAAAACTAGAAATAATTCGGAACAATGAAAATTATCTTTCAGCACAAAATTACGACTGTGGTAAGATTTGTTTTTATTTATTTAATATGTAAATGAAAGTCTGCTGTTAATAAATACCATTAAATTAATTCAAAAGTAATATAAAGACAATTATCAACTTTTGAATTTAATTTTGCAGCAGCGCTAAAAGATTTTTGCTTATTTTTTTTTTTTTTATAATTTCAGATTTTGAATACAAAGATCATCTTTATCGTTAGTTTCTCCTTTTTATTCATAACATTTGTTACTATTTTTGTAACGTATACAGTATAAAACATAAATATTGTATTAGTTATGTTAAAAACCTAATAATTACAAAATTTTATGACAAAATATTATAAACATCTTTTTTTTTTCCTTTGTATTAAAAATTAATTGTTATGTGATTAAACTGATCTATAAATGAATTTATATTTTTCTTACTACTAATTAGTTTACCAAATAATGTAATTTTTCAGCAATCAAAGACTGCACAGATAAAAATAATTTATTCAGATGTTCAAGTGGCGAGTGTGTACACAAAGATTTTATCTGCAACGGTGAATTGGACTGTAAAGATAGGAGCGACGAACAATTCTGTGGTAGGTTTCCTTAAACTATTACTTAATGTATAGCAAGAAATACCGAAACAAAGGCTAGTTTGTTTTGTTTTTTTTTATACTTTAATCGCAAAAAGTTTAAAAAAAATGAAATTAAAATTATGTCCACCATACTTTATAATCCATCAAGATGCCGTGGCTCTAGAAAATAAGATGAACTCTGCCCCATTGGCCCTCACTACATGAACTCTGCCCCCTTGGCTCTCACTGGATGAGATCTTCTCCCTTGGCCCTTACTAGACGAGATATGCCCCATTGGCCCACACTAAATGAACTCTGCCCCCTTGGCCCTCACTAAATGAGCTCTGCCCCCTTGGCCCACACTAGATGAGCTCTGCCCCTTGGCCCTCACTGGATGAGCTCTTCTCCCTTGGCCCTCACTGGATGAGCTCTACCCCCTTGGCCCACACTAAATGAACTCTGCCCCCTTGGCCCTCACTAAATGAGCTCTGCCCCCTTGGCCCACACTAGATGAGCTCTGCCCCTTGGCCCTCACTGGATGAGCTCTTCTCCCTTGGCCCTCACTGGATGAGCTCTACCCCCTTGGCCCACACTAGATGAGCTCTGCCCCTTGGCCCTCACTGGATGAGCTCTTCTCCCTTGGCCCTCACTGCATGAGCTCTTCTCCCTTGGCCCTCACTGGATGAGCTCTGCCCCTTTGGCCCTCACTGGATGAGCTCTGCCCCCTTGGCCCTTACTGGATGAGCTCTGCCCCTTTGGCCCTCACTGGATGAGCTCTGCCCCCGTGGCCCTTACTAGATGAGCTCTGCCCCCTTGACCCTCACTGGATGAACTCTTCTCCGTTGGCCCTCATTGGATGAGCTCTGCCCCCTTGGCTCTCACTTATGAGCTAAAGGGAAGTGACTTTAAATATAAATAAGACCAGTGTCGTTACTTTCAAACTTACATTGACGTATATTTAATGAATTGTGACGAACTGATAGAGTTATGTGTTTGAACCCGTGTAGACTGTGTACATAGTCGTGACCACACGTTCATTGCAGCCCAACACCATGGACAACTTGTTGGACGAGTCCATATAAACAATCCATATCCCGTTAAATGGTTGAATATATTATCTCATTTTTATGGGAATGTAATAAAATACAATTTTTTTTCTTTCATTTCCAGCATTAGAATATTAAATTTATTTATCTTCCATCGGTACGCTATTTAACCACAGCGAATTCTATGTTTGTGTGTGGGAAAGGGGATGTCTCTCTGTTAATTTATATTTCACTAACATAACTGTTTACGTTTTATGTACTCTTTACCAATCATTAATGCTGATAAGCGAAACGAACATTTTTATTCTATTTGACAGAGTTTTACCCAAAATCATCCAGAACATTCTCCAAGAAAAAGCAAAGGAATCCAGAATTATAGCATCGTCTGTAAATGTGTTATAAGTCATAATGTCATTGAATAATATTATTTAAATGTTCGAGCATTTCCCATATATATCACTCCTTTGTTTAAACAGCTTGAAACAGATTTGATAATTGAATGTTTATATTTGTACTGAATTGTATCTGATAATTAAATGATTATATTTTTACTGAATTATATCTGATAATTGAATGATTAGATTTGTATTTCATATTACTTTATATTTTGATTCATCGCGGTCTAAGAGACAATTTCCTTTAACCTCTGGAGGTCATCCGAGGAAAGTATAGAATTGATCTATTTCTGTAGCCAATGCATGTTTAAGGCTGTGTGTGGTAACCACAAAGTTCAGCTACATTTACTTCCCCAACTCAAGTCATGTAACCATATGAAGCTGGGTTTAGGACTAGTTAAACATGAACTGGAAAAAAATGTTTTAAGTTATCACCGGAGATCCAGCCCGAGGACCTAAGGTTGACAGTGGAGAGATCTAAAAAAAAAAAACTTGTCTTCATTTAGGACACATGAACCTAGCCACGATTTTGATATATCTCTCTGGCTCTAGATAAGAATTTGAAAATTAATAACATATACATAAAAAAAATTAGCAGCTGATATTTTATTTCAATTTGAAGAATAAATGTATATCATTGTGTTTAGTTAGTTTCTTCTAAGAAATGCATAATTACCTCAAACATATGTTTTTACTAGTGTTTCTTTTTTTAATCGTTATAAGTCAATATATATATATATATATATATATATATATATATATATATATATATATATATATATATATATATATATATTTATTTATTTATTTATTTAATAATAAATGTCCTATTTTTTTTTACTTTTCATTAATATGAACATTTTAGTTATTAAATTAAGTATATCGCAAGATTAGAAAAAAAACACGATTTTTTTTCTGTGGAAAGTTCTAGGTTGTTTTAATCAAGATGTAATCCCAAATGTGTGGAAAGTTCTTGGTTGTTGTAATCAAGATGTAATCCAAGATTTGTGGAAATTTCTAGGTAGTTTAAATCAAGATGTAATCCCAGATTTATGGAAAGTTCTACTTTGTTTTAATCAAGATGTAATTCCAGATTTGCAAGGAGAGGAGAGGGTGGAGGTATGGGCTTCTGGGATTTTTTTCGCCTTTATTTAAAATGTCTAACATGACCTGGAGTTTGGAGAAGGGGGTGGTTAGGTGAGGCCAGAAAGTCCATCGTATCCGCATATTACATAGAGCCTAGGATTAATTAACAGGCTGTTATCTGGACATCGTATTTGCCTTGTACAAGACACTTAAATGTTTGTTTTCCTTTGACCCTAAAATGATCTTGCCATGGGCAAATAAATCTAAGAACTTCTCTGTTGATTTTTTTCCCTACCAAAGAGATTTAATCAAATGTGTATTAAAATAGAATGGCGTATCTTAAATAAGTATGTATTACGAAACACCTGAAACACTTAATCTAATCTTGCCGAAAAATAACACTTATCAAATGAACGCAGAACTTTACATTTAGAAAATATAGTAATACGGCTTCGTAAGAATAAAATATGAAGCTACTATTATTTACAAAGATATGTACACAGGTTTCATACAACGCGTTCTGGGGGAACTGCACGAAACGAAAGTATGTTAAGCGGTGTAGTTTTGTTTTATCGCAAGTCATAGATAAAACGTGTATCTAGCTACGTTAGATACAAGGTTGTCACAACATAGTAAGAATATAGTATTATTGAATAGCTGTCTATAAAAGTAAGTATGGAATTATCTGAATGTGTAACATTTTCTAAATTTGGCCTTTGATTCATAGAACTCGTTGTGGAAATTCCCAAATAGACCAGGCCGTAGTTATCCAATGAACCGATCTAACAATCAAAGGTTTGATTTAATGTATAGTCACTTCTTACTACTGTTCGATATTTATATTTCCTAATTAAATTTAACATACTTAGGCTTTTTTTTCCTTTTATGTAATTTTTCAAAGTAAAGTAATAACAAACATATCTTGTCAACATAAGCAATGCTAAGTATAGACCATATAAGCTCTACTGGGACATTTAATTACATTTTGTTTGTATAATAGGTAACAATGTTATTACTTTAGAGTAATTGTTCATTAAAACCTATATATACTTTTTTTTATCTTTTTTTTTCTATATCAGTACACAAATGTTTTCCTTTTAAAGTTACTGTTCAATAAAGCCAAAATGACTATTTAACTATTTATTCTTCTTTGTTACTGTTTAGTAAAGTCTATATTTACTTTATTTAGTTTGGAATTTTTCCGGATGGTTAAACATGTTTTTCTCCCTCATAAGTTATGTATAGTATAACCTGTATATGCCATAATTAGTGTCATATTTAGTATGAATAAGTTGTTTAAAATATGTGTGCTTAAAGATTGGTTTTATCAACGCTTAACTTTTAGTAATTCATGATACAATTGAGACTGTCTTATTTTTGTGAGATGTTGTTGTGTTATGCAATTAACAATAATATTTGGGTTTAAACAGGTATTTATTCATTTCTATAATGTGTGAAAACATAGACATATCAGTAGACTGCTTTACATAAATAACTAACTAATAAAGCACTCAAAATACCAATATTGTACAGAGAAGCGGCAGGAATACTTTTGGACTAGCGGACCAAAGGACGTTTTAAGTCCAAAGGTATGCCTTAGCCCCATATTCATTTTTGTTTAAACAAAAAATAATATATATAAAAGCCATTTGGGCTCTTCGTTAAATCGAAAGTAAAGAATTAATACAACACTATTCCAGTTTAAAATACAATCATGAAAAAACCGGATCTGCCCGAAACCAAAAAATAACCTAGCCTACCGATCAAGCATATGGGGATATAACTCTATGCAAAGGTTTTGCAGGGTACAGCTAGTAAAATAATATTAATTCAGAGAACAATCATGTTATTTTCGGAAACATTAATACATATAATATAACAGAATTTAACTTTTTTTTTTCAAATCACATCAAAGCGAGTTTTATTTTTAACAATGTTATACATTCTTAAAAGTATTTAATAGAAAAATAATAAAGCGAAACATTTTTTTTTCTTTTAGCTCTTACATCCTTGGCCACACTTTGAACCTCACTGTAAATTATTGAACTTCAATCACCTCAATCGACACTCGCTTTTCTTAAGCCAATATTTATAGAACATTTAATTAACAGAATTTTTTTAAACTACATTTTATTCAATGTAGCACATTTTTAATATGTATTATTAGAGTAAGAATGTTATAATCTTCATCATTACTTGTGTTATAAATCTTGATAGAATATCACAAACATTCACGTGTTTATAAATTGTTTTTGTTTTCTTTTCGAACAATTTCATTTTAAACAATTGGTATCGGAAACCACAACATAAATCAATGGGTCAAAAATATTATATAAAGCTTTTTAGCTGTCATGTGAAAACTAATTCTATGGGGTTTCTTCAATTACATGCATACATAAAATAACGAAAGAACAAATGGGGGAAGAACCAAAATAGATCTTTTAAGATAACATTTTTATAAAAATTAGCTCACACAACTATTAAAAAACAAACTAACTAATAAACACCACCTTCTACTAGGTCTTTCCTAAACTGTCCACAACAAAATACACTCGCCTCACGAGAGTTTGACGTCTACTGCCCTTACACACACCTGGTTCTATCAGTCCAGATACACGTCTAGTCACACACATAGCCAGATGCTCCACGATCCAGTCTCCCAACCTAACCGCAGATTACCATTCAAATTATTATGCAGCCATAAGTAGCTTAGGGAAGGGTATTATGGGTTGTGCAGCCGTACAACGTGCAGAGATAGAAAGGGGCACTGAGAGGGCGCTGTTAAATGTCATTTGCAGGTTTCGGATAAGAATGAGGGCGCCGAAAAAGTACGCAAGGCGTGGCAATAGCTAGCTGCTGCTGAGACCGCCATGCCGTAAATACCACATAAAACCACATACACCTAGACCCACACACACACACACACATGCAGTCGACATGTCACAATAGCAAATTAAATCGTCTGAATACTAGAGGTGGGTGTCTGAGGGAGGGGTTTAAAGACCATCTTATAGATCATCAAACTAGGAAACTGTATAGGGCTCCCAGTTCCAGTATTAATGTCTATTAAATATGGTGCGAAGATGGCACCGACAGTTATCAAATATATCTGGAAGTCTCTAGCTAAGGCACCTAAGGGCCTAGGAACGAATATGTGGGTTAAGATTATGTATATGTGGATCATTCTATCTTACTTTTATATTTCATTCTTTGTGGCGTTTGTTGTAAGGGCCCCTTAACTAGGGCTGATTCGAGCCTAACACTTGTTGAGGACCCCGAGTTTTATAGGGACTCGCCCATTAGAATCTATATAAATAATAGCGGTGTGGGTTCTGCGTTAAATCGAAAGTAATGAATTAATACAACAGTATTCCAGTTTAAAATCGTCAAACGTAAACAATAGTAATAAAAATCATGAACAAATCGGATCTATCCGAAAACAAAAATAACTTAGCCCATTGATCAAACCTAAGGAAATATAACTCTATGCAAAGGTTTTGCAGGGTACAGCTAGTAATGTATTTATTTTTTTACTGGATTGTTGGGGGGAAAATGTCAAAGGAACCCCAGCTGTTAATGTTTTGTCGACGACCTTTGAGTTTCCGGCTGCTGCCCTTTTCTAACAAAATGGTTAGCCTAAGGACTCATATTGCTGTTAAAATAGTTTTTTTTTTCAACAGTTTAGTAGGTCTGAATCAGAACCAATGTTTATATCCTAAAAAAAATATATCCCTTTAATATAGTAGGGTATAACATTAGAAAATTTTCTTCATTTAACAATCCATATTCCCGAGCAACGCCTGGTACCCTGCTGGAGTTTAATTAATAACAACGTTATAAAATAATTAGTTTATATTTGATGTGACTTTTTATTATTTTTTTTTAAAGCTGATTGTGTAGAAGACAAAGATGTCACCAGGTTGGATCGCTTTATCAATACTTGCTGGCATGGCAGTAATTATTTATTTATGTATAGACATTTATATAAGTTGGTTTAGAGATCAGCCTAAGGTGAGAAATAATTTCGGTGATCCTAGCTACACCTCTCCTAAGAAACTGAGAGACCTTCTCAAAGCCAATCCAGGTAAATAGCTAGCAGATTATAACACGTCTAGCAACTAGCGTCATTTTTTTTTTAAATGTTTTGTTTAACTTTACTTTCTGTTTGTGTGTTTGTCCTTAATTCCTGCAATTCAATTTTTGACGTGTTTTCATTTAGTGAGAAAACTGATATTTGGCTTACGCTAATTCTTCAAGAAAGTTTAATATTTTATTTATATATACTATATACATATATATGTAGATACATAGGCATACATATGTACTTACAATTTTGAAGCTTTCGCGTCATTTTATAAAATTCAATAGCATCTAATTTATTTCAGCTTGTCTTTACGGATACACTGTTTGTATAGAAGATTACAAAGAAAATGACTTGCAGGTCACAAGCAATGACGGAATGTGTCTGTAAGTTTAAAATGAATATATCAGTAGATTTATTAATTTGATTACGTTTAAGTAAGCTCGACACATATAAATGTATATATATATGTAAAATATTGTATCCATATTTTATATATAATGTAGATTTTTTAAACAATATTTAAATGCAGCGTTTTTAAACAAAACAAACCTTATAGTATATAGTTTCACCTTATCGACTTAACATACAAATGTATATTTTTTATCACCAACAAATGTTTATTATTTATATATGATAATTGTTTGTGTTATATACATTGTATATTGTTTCAGTTTACTGACTGTCTACTTGAAATGTATGTTTGCACAATGTGCAATCAAATTGGCGAAGAAAAGACAAGACGCTATTAAAAATCTAGAAACTGATCTGAAACATTTTACATCATTACAATGTGGTAATTTTAATTATAAAATGTGCAGCATGAATTATTACTAGAATTATAAAATATTGAAAAAATATTTCATTTTTTTCAATATGAGCTCTAATTTGTTTTATGTTTACTTAATTTTAAATTCAAATTCTTACATTTTTGTTTTGTTAATTAATTTTTTTTACAGATTTTAAATTTAAAAGCCACAATGTTTGTAAGTATTTTTTTTCATTTATTATTCAACGTCTGTAGCATTAATTTTGTCTATTATTATTACAATTAGATAATGTAAATTGATACACATTAATCCTATAATAAACGATGAGATATTTTTATTTCATAATCAAAAGCAGAGCAGTGTTTTACTGCCGGCTCTCCGACCCTCAACTTTGGAAACGATAAATCAGGGTGGGGGGGGGGGGGGTCAGCTAGGGAAGGGAGGTAGCCAGGTCACTCGAGGCTGTTAATTTATTGTAAGAAATGGAAGAGCACTCGGACAAGAGACTTGTGGGGAAAAGGAAAGTGATATTGGAAGACATACTTAGATACAGTGGACCAGTTAATACATTTTTATTGGAGGGGGGATTTTGAAAAGGCGTTACGGTAGAATTCTTTCGTGGGAAAAATGTTTAGTTCGACAGTTGTAAATAATATCTCCTGTTTAAGTGTCAGTCTATGTTACATCTCCCGGTGCTGTCACAAAAATTAATCCAAGGGTAATGTTAGTTGGGGTTAGCAGTAGTTATAGATAAATCACTTATATCAAGCCGATCTATTACAGCATATAAGCTGCACGATTTTGTGAGTTAGTCAATGAGCGAGAGTGAGAGAGAGACTGAGCGACAGAGAACATTAGTGGGAGTAAGGGTAAAGAGAAGGAGAGCTACAAGTAAGACGATAGATGAAGCCGATTTGTGAGAGCGCGACTGTTTTGTTGTTGTTCAGTTGTACGAATTGTCAATAAATTTGATATCTGAGCCAGCGATCTTCTTGGAGTTCTCAAACGTCAGTAAGTGAACAGTGGACAAATTAAATATTGTGGATCTATACCAGCGACTCATTCTCTTGTACCCCAGAACTAGACGAACCGTTACGACTGACAACCATAAAAGGAGATGGAACCGTAACACAGCAAACTGGCGACATTCTTAAAACTCTTATTAATTTAAATTTCCCTGTATAACCTTTCACAAAGTCAGTCCTCGGATGATAACCGCTGTGTTTAGTCGTTAATTTGCTACACTCTTCTGTTTTGTGACCGATAAAAACAAATACATAATTTAATGTGTACCTAAAAGGGACTTGTGATATTTTGTCCTTAGATTGTTTCAGGTGAAAATGTCGTAAGTAAAGGTACAAGCAACACACCCTATTTTCCCTTACCACACATCTAATAGAAAGTCATCTGCATTTAATCTAGAAATAATTTCTCGACCATTTTTAATACTTGGTATTTTGAAGGTTTAAAAAAACGACACTGTTCCCCGTAATCTCTTTACTTCAATTGTATCAATCAGTGCTTTTAGTATCTTTTAAAAAATCTCAAACTAAATAAACCAGCAATTTCATATAAACAGAAGGGGATGAAAAGGGAACATGTGTGGTGCAGAGCGCTACAGTCTACAGGTGGAGGTAACGGGTTGAAACTTCAGTGAGATTATTTTAGTTCCTAATGTTCCAGCTTTAAATGGGTACATGACTTTTAGTTGGGGGAGAAAAGGCGGCTCGACTTTGTGCTAACCACAAATCCTTTTATACTGAAACACTTCATCTGCCCCGATAAGCCATCAGGGCTTAAAGGAATAAAAAAAATACCGTATTGCACTTTTTTGTAATTTTACAACAGCGAAAAAAATGCGTTATATGTCAATACAGATTTCCCACAATATAACGATACTAGCTGTACCCTGCAAAACAATTGCATAGAGTTATATCCCCTTAGGCTTGATCGGCAGGCGAGGTTATTTTTTGGTTTCGGGCAGATCCGAATGTTTTTTTCATGACAGTATTTTAAACTGGAATACTGTTGTATTAATTCTTTACTTTCGATTTAACGCAGCGCCCAAATCGCTATTATTATATTATATCTTTTAGTATAACAACCACTTATAATTATAAAAATATGTTTAGTACATATTTTTACAAAAAGAAAATTAATTAGAAATGTATAATGTAACTTACCTTACTGTAGCATATGTCCGAAATTCAAGCTTGTAGAAAAAAGTTCTACTTCAAAACAGAAGAGTTTCCAGTATGTAAAATTAATAGAAACCTTTCGCAAAATAAACCAAAGTTTATTAAAACATTCGAAGATTTACTTTTTTGAAAGGGAAAATACTCGCTGTAGCAGAATTGGAACACCGTCCCATTAAGGGGTTAATTAATAAGGAAAATGGAAAAGATTAGCAGTCTCTAACATTTCCTTGGATATTTTCATTGTAACTATTATCCAAAAAAATAACAAGGAACAACGTTTAAAAACTTTCAAAATTAAATGTCTCATTAGTCGATTTAAGAATTAAGTTAACAAAACATTTTAAATCACATTAATGTTAGACTGATAATAATTTGCTTTTTGAGTTTTTGTTTTTTATTTTTATTGATAACACTTGTAAAACACATTGATAAACTGTTTCCATCGTACTTCTAATGAGCAGATCAATAAAATAACTGTTATTTTTTTTTAAAAATTCATATTTACAACTTGCTGTTGCTTTATTTTTCTACTACAGTGTGTTTGTTCGCCGAACAACAATGCAAGAGGTTGTCAAACACTAGACAAAGAAAAATAGATTATAGGAGTTTGTGCAAGTAAATTGTAATATTTACATATTTGATTGAGTTATTTATTGAATATTGATTTAAATCTCAATAACGTGATTCAGACTTCACATGTAATGTGTATGAAAAAAAATGATGAGCTATTGTCAGGGAGTGGACATTTCATTTGTCAGTAAACACTATCATAATGTTAATACCACTGCATGTAATGTATCTTAGATGTTCACTTTCTTGGATTATCTATGTATATAACCCAAAAATGTGGGTAGTGTCTAAAACTCAAACGTGTGGCTAGTGTCTAAAACCCAAACGTGTGGCTAGTGTCTAAAACCCAAACGTGTGGCTAGTGTCTAAAACCCAAACGTGTGGCTAGTGTCTAAAATCCAAACATGTGGCTAGTGTCTAAAACACAAACGTGTGGCTAGTGTCTAAAACCCACACGTATGGCTAGTGTCTAAAACCCACACTGGTGGCTAGTTTCTGAAACCCACACGGGTGGCTAGTGTCTAAAATCCACACTGGTGGCCAGTGTCTGAAACGCACACTTATAAATGTATGTCTTTAAATCCATTCTGGTAACCTACACTAACCCCCTTGTTTGTTTATTAATATTTTCATATGTCACAAACTATATTTTGGTGGCGGAATTTTAATTAAGAAACACACGCAAGCAATTTTGCTATCATATAATAAATTTGATTAGATATTGTTTATTTAATCTCCCTTTGTTTAATTGTATACTATACATATGAAAATTGCCCCCCCCCCCTTCCCGTTCGTCTCATTCAGTGTTTCCCATAGTTATGGGACACGCTAAGAGATTGGCGGGAGCACGCGCTGCTTTGGTCTGAGAACATGTAAGGCTAAAGCGAAAACTATGAATTGAAAAAACAATGACTGTAAAAACAATGACTGAAAAACAATGACTGAAAAACAATGACTGAAAAACAATGACTGTAAAAACAATGACTGTAAAACAATGACTGTAACAACAATGACTGTAAAACAATGACTGTAAAAACAATGACTGTAAAACAATGACTGTAAAACAATGACTGTAAAACAATGACTGTAAAAACAATGACTGTAAACATTGACTGTAAAAACAATGACTGTAAAAACAATGACTGTAAAAACAATGACTATAAAAACAATGACTGTAAAACAATGACTGTAAAAACAATGACTGTAAAACAATGACTGTAAAACAATGACTGTAAAAACAATGACTGTAAAACAATGACTGTAAAAACAATGACTGTAAAAACAATGACTGTAAAACAATGACTATAAAAACAATGTACAAGTTTTTTTTCTGCTTTTTTCCTTACTACGGGTACAACGTAATAATTCCATTAATATAATTTTTATTCATAAAAAAAACATAATAAGATTAATGTGATCGTGGTCTGTAAAAGATTTTTACAAAAATTGTTTACCTTTTTTATGCACGTGGATGTATTAAAATGCTATTGATTTTCTGAATAATTTTGCTGATTATTAGTAACAAAGACTCATTTAACAAAATGGCATTTTTGACTTATTTTCAGAAATACTGAAAAATATTTCAAGTGTTTTTTTAAAGAATGTATAATGACAGAAAGGAAACAAGAAAGTTATATTGAAAGTTTTGATAAGAAATTAAAACAAAAGAAAGTAAACTGCGGTAAACATGTTTAAAAAATGTCATCTTTTAATGTTCATTAAAATATTTTATAACATAGAAAAAAATTCAGAACTATGTATAATTTGACCCATTATTTCTTGAATCTTATTTCAGATTTCAATTACAGAAAACTTGTTCGGAAAGGCGGTCAGTATATGTCATAAGTTTTTTTTTTTTATTATTTTTGTTTCCCTTTGCAGATAAATAATTTTGATTGTCCTATGCGAGTTGCAATTTTGATTGTCCTATGCGAGTTGCAATTTTGATTGTCCTATGCGAGTTACAATTTTGATTGTCCTATGCGAGTTGCAATTTTGATTGTCCTATGCGAGTTGCAATTTTGATTGTCCTATGCGAGCTGCAATTTTGATTGTCCTATGCGAGCTGCAATTTTGATTGTCCTATGCGAGTTGCAATTTTGATTGTCATATGCGAGTTACAATTTTGACTGCCCTCCTCACCATCGGAAAAGTCCAAAAAGTCGCTAGTATAATAATAACCATTTAATTTTAATTTTCCCAAATTATTTTAAGTATTTACTAAAGCTGGATGAAAAAAAAATAAAACCCCGATCTCTTCTGTTTCTATTGTGTGTTCCATTAGATGACTACAACTGTACAGAACTAAACAACTTATTCAAGTGTAGAAACAGAGAATGTATCCATCAAGATTTGGTTTGCAATGGTGAAGATGATTGCTGGGATGGATCAGATGAACAAGATTGTGGTTAGTGACTGTCTAGTTTTATCTAGTGTGGTATAAGTATAAATATACCTTATTCAAGGAAAAACATATTTTCATATGTTTTATTTTGTTTATTTTTGCTTTACAGAAGTGGAAATAAACAGTGAATTGTAAGAGAAGAAGGATGTGTTTAATGAGGACTATGAATGAACTGACGTGGCACAAATATAGAACAATTGTTATCAAGAATTTGGGGCAAATTTAGAACAATTGTTATCAAGAATATGGGGCAAATATAGAACAATTGTTATCAAGAATATGGGGCAAATATAGAACAATTGATCTCAAGAATATGGGGCAAATATAGAACAATTGATCTCAAGAATATGGGGCAAATATAGAACAATTGTTATCAAGAATATGGGGCAAATATAGAACAATTGTTATCAAGAATGTGGGGCACATATAGAACAATTGATCTCAAGAATATGGGGCAAATATAGAACAATTGATCTCAAGAATATGGGGCAAATATAGAACAATTGATCTCAAGAATATGGGGCTAATATAGAACAATTGATCTCAAGAAGTCGCGATAAGAAACTGATTAAAATTTTAATATCTTTAATCAAAAACTTATTAAACAAAACTTATAAATACCTCATCACTGAGTTAAATTATTAAGTAATAATGTATAATTTTCCAGAATTGCTATTACTCCATTGTAAAAAATGTACGTTTTTTTTATTTTAAATTATCTATCTTTATTTATTTTAATTATATTGTTATTGACACTGTTTCTTGCAATCGATATATTTATTTTATCAGTTATTTATAGCTAAAGAATTTTGTTAAAAACAGATATTGTTTCATACATGTATTTTTAATATACTTAGCTTATTCTTATTTTTGATATGTCTGTAATCATTGTTATTATATGTGTTAATAACACAGAAATACATTATTTAAAATATAAAACTTTTTTAAAAGTATCATAACTAATCAAATGCGTAATTGCCATGCATATGAGCCGACACCATTTCAAATTACTAGAAACAGAATGGGGGAGGTTGAGTTGTATTGGGACATTACTGTTATAAATAAATTGATATTCGGACTATGTAGAATCTAGTGGTCGCGAGATACAACTTTAGGATTATTTAATTACTCTCCGATCAATGCAAAACATTTGTGGTGTTTAAAATATTAATATGGCACATTATATATGACTTTAAGCGTATAGTGTACTAGAATATTAAAACTTGCACAGTGTACAACCATGGAGAGCAGTAGATAAGGGTGCCACCATCCAGAGCAGTAGCCTAGGGTGCCAAAATACAGAGCAGTAACACAGGGTGCCACCATGCAGAGCAATAATAGCCTAGGGTGCCATAATGAAGAGCCGTAGAACAGGTGCAACCATGACTGGAGCTTAGGTAAATCAATACTAATCTTGAGATGATGCTTTCAAATATGACTCAGTGTTTAAAGAGCCCCTACCGAGATTGAAGAGCACAATATGTATGTACAATAAAAGCATCCGTATCTTATTTATCACATGTAACACAAAACGAGTTTATATATCTCATGGCACATCATTTGAAGTGGATCCGTATAGGGATATAAATGCTGCGAGGTATTTGGGAATTTTGTTCGACAGAACACCTGACATATCACACACTGACCAAATGTTTGATAGCTCTCATCTTTCTATGATGAGTTATCCGAATCTGAGCTTTTAAAAGAGATACTAAGGCTGAGAAGACATGTGAAGGCAGCAGATATTGATCTTAACAATGCTAAAGTATGGACAGTATTTTATGTTTTTGAGATTCATTGATGAATGGGGCTTCCTAAAATATCTGCCAACACTCTCACTGAGCCTGCAACTATTTGAATGTCAGCTTCATGTGAAAGGAGCTTTTCAAAACTGAGACTGATAGAAAAATAACTGCTATGAGACAGTCAAACTTTATGATCTGGCTCTGTTATCTTTTGAAAGTTACATGGTGAAAGATATTGTTATTGATGGTGTGATTGACAGATTTGCAGCTTTGAAGACCAGGAAACGAAAATAAAAAAAAATAAAAAATGTTTATTGTGAAAATAAGAATAATTTTACTTTCCTTTGCTCTGTTCTTTTTTTTCTTATATAATTAAAACTCAGCAACGTTTGGATCATTTCGATGTATTTCACAAACGTTACAATGTCCAATATGTAGAGTGCAGGAAAATTCAAAACATGATTCATCGTTCACGGTGGACGTCTGGGGGGTGGATGTCACCCTGAATTTTCAACACCGGATGACACCAACCAAAGTGACGCCATTGCCTATGGGCTAAGCTTTTCTTCTACCATGTTCTGTATAATTTGTATTATAAATATTATTAGCACCACTTTATTAGCGGTTTTTTTTTCAAAATGTAGATGGTGCAAGTGATTTGCGTGTAACTTTGTGGTACTGAACATGGTGTACTTTCTACCAGTAGACTTTTAATCCTATACTCTTCAGACGCTTTTGCAAAGCACAACGTGAACAATCTCGGTATTTGTATTTGTCTCACGTGTATCTGTGTGTGTGTTCGTGTGTATGTATATGAAAGATATAATTAAATCAAAATTGTTCAGAACGCTTGTTACATTAAATCTTCCATTGAGCAGCTGTATTTGCATGTTGTCCATTACAGTAATATAACCATTGGGTTAAGGATGAAATAAATAAGCGATAACATGGGAAGTAATATATATTATTATAAATAAATTCGTTTTGTTCGAAGACGTATCTCTTCGTTTTTTTTTTTTTTTACCAATGATATTAATATATTGTTTCTTTTTTCTGGGTATGCTGCTACGATATTAGTCTTTCATATAATTTCAACGTTTTCAAAAATATCCAAGGTGTAACTTTATTTTAAAGCGTGTGTAAAGCTATTTACAATATGTTACACGTGTTTGTTATTCAAAAAAAAAAATTCTGGCACCTTTATGTAGTTTTTAAAACAATAAAACTCCACAACAAAACATGACTACACTGAACGTAACAAGTCAAGACTACACTTAACATAACAACAAGACTACACTTAACATAACAAAAAGACAAGACTATACTCAACATAACAACAAGACTACACTTAACATAACAACAAGACAAGACTACACTCAACATAACAACAAGACTACACTTAACATAACAAAAAGACAAGACTTCACTTAACATAACAACAAGACAAGACTACACTTAACATAACAACAAGACTACATTTAACATAACAAAAAGACAAGACTACACTCAACGTAACAACAAGCTTCATTTTCATTAGATGAGACACGAGATAAAATTCAGGAACATATAACTACGACAGCCTACAGTGACAACAAAGATTGCTACGAGTATACACAATTATTAAAATACATTTAGATAAAGATATCACAACAACGTCACTCGTACCTGAGGGAGTTTTCACATTACTTCTAAACAATTTATTCATACTGAGGGATCACACAAAATTGTAACAATCGTTTGAGCAATCTTAAATTTGAATATATACTAGACAAAAAAATACAGGATTTAATATTGTGTTTGAAAAAAAAAATGTTTAATTTCTTCAGGGCTTTTCTTGGTAAAAAGCTTTCAAAGAGTATCGAATATTTAGGTGACTACTGTAAGACTTCACTTTACAAATGCTTTTTATTCTTCCTTATACCTTTAATCAACTGTGAGTTTCATGGATTTAATAACACCGTATTTTGAAATAAACTACTGAAAGTTTTGGTTAATAAAATGTACTTTGTCAACTTAAATTATCTAAAAATACGTAAACTTTCATAACTTGCAAGACAGTTCAATGAAACGAATTTCCAGTAAACTGAATGAAATCTAATCGATACTATTTTAATGAAGTGTAACCTAATCATACATATACATATATATATATATATATATATATATATATATATATATATATATATATACACACACACACACACATATTTAAAGAACCAAAAAAAAATCCAAAAAGAGTCGCGTATTATCAAAAAGGCGCAAAATTGTTTAGTTTTACAGTATTTTAAATGTACATGGAAATAAACTGATTCAGCCACGCATACAAATAGTGTGGAAGTATTTAAGGTTAGTTTTGAAAAAAAGAAATATACCTGTTTGGGTAGTTTTTCTGGTAGTTTAAATTATTTTTTTCCTGGATGTTTTATATATTACTTATTAGTTTCTCACTTTTAATACTTTTAACTTATTTAAATTCAGAATATTATTTATTTTTTTATATACCACTTTAAGTCAACGAAAATAAACATCAACGTATTGTCAAAATTTCTCTTAAAGACTTCATTTTTAAAAAGTAATTGTACACATTTTATAAATATTAATTATATTTAACAAGGGAAAATTAACATTTTTCCCACACCAATTCATTTTGATTATAACTATTATTTTCTACTTTTTTTTTTCTAATTCACTTTTTTTTTCAAAATTAAATCTGTTACATGGAAGAAAATTTGAAACATTTTTTATAAACTCGCAAAAAATGTTTCTTCACTTATTGTTAGTGTGTGGCATCATTTCTTTTACTTCTGTCGCAGGAGGTAAGTTGTTTGGGAAACAATTATTTTACTTGTCATAAGGTCTAATGAAGATTTTTTTTGTATTCTCATATATGTTCAGCTAGATTGCCTTTAAGAGGTTATGCGTATTTGGGCTAATTTTCAGAGGCGGTTTTAACGGAGGATTTAGCGCCTGCTACTCGTGACAGTCGAGATTTATACACTAAAATACGATCTGCCCTATACTAGACGAACTAGCTTTCACAAAAAAATCAAATTGCGAATTACACTCCTAAGCATTGATCTAATTTTACAATATTTTATAACAAGAAAATTCCGACTAATTGAAATTTATATTTTTAGAAAATATTTAAAAGTTCGAAATAAAAAAAAAATCATACTTAGTTCGATTTCAAGAACCATCGAATAATATGTCCAACGCAGAATCCATTACACTACGTTACATCCTGATGTAAAAGTTTTCAAATTGGTGTCGGGGGATATATTCAATGAGCATTAACAAGCTCTACACTGTAAGCAGTTTTCTGCTACTGACATCTTATTGTATCCATCATGGCACCATAAGTGGGACGGATGGCAGAGTGGTGTAGATACTCAGCTGTCGACCTGAGAGTCCTGGGTTCGATACTCGTTGAGGCCCATGGAATTTTTCCAGGTGAAATTTGGTGCAATGTCGTCCCACAAGTCCACCCAGCTTTAAATGGGTGCCTGACTTAAGTTGGGGAAGTAAAGGCGGCTGGGCGTTGTGCTAACCAACACAATCCCTTCATATGCCGAGGTTATAGAAACAGATGAATTCTACACTTCATCTGCCCCGATGGCCCGTTTGGGCTAAGAAGGGAACTTTACTTTTTATGGCACCATAGTCCACAGAATATACAGAAAAGTCCTTTATCATTAAGTAAAGAAATGTCGCCTTTTATATTTCTAAAAAAGTAGCACCTAAATATTAGTATACGTTTGAAGCTGTATTAAAAAATGTTCCAACAAATTGATTTTTTTTTTAAAATTAATCATAGAATAATTTCATCAATTTAAACAAATACTGTATTATTATACACCGAAAGAAGAATTGCTCATGAAGCTGTCGGTACTGCCATAGAAAACTAAATTGCGTTTTTTTTTCTGTGACTTTGCTGGATAAATTATAATCCAGAAATATAACATCATAAATTACTACGGATAAAAAGAAACAAATATGGCGGTGGTCGGAAATTGAGACGAGGGATGTATAATTTGTGGCGACAAATTAATGGGTTGATGTAAACTACATGCAGTAATCTATTAGAATCTTTCTGTGACTTTAACAGAAATTATGTGATAATTGTAAAAGATTCTCATGGGTTACATTCAGCCCCGTAGCGTGAAAATTCTACAGCAGGGACCAGGCATCCTACAGCAGGGGCCAGGCAATAGCAGCGGGGGGCCAGGTAATACATTTTACCAAGTAGAACAAATAAGCAGAGGGGGCAGACAAAACGCAGGGGGGGGCGGCCCCTCTGCCCCCCCCCCCGCACGCTACGGGCCTGATTACATTGTTTATAAGTGCCTATTACGAATCACACGTTTTAAACTGTCTCAATCCGTTGTTAAATCCAAGGTACCTAAAATACAAGTTTCACTAATATATCTGTCTATATAAATGAAAATATCAAAGTGCCTGTATTGATTGAAGGAAATAGAGCATTTGTTCATTATCAATAATAATTCAATGAAACATTTGATGAGGATTTTTATCTATAGTTTTTTTTTTTCTACTCTAGATTGTTATTATGGCATGCAACGATGCTCATCAAATTACTTACAAAAAATAACTGCATATACAACGACAGGGGAATTTTGTCAGTAAGTAACTATTAATAGAAGAAAAAACCTTAGTTTATAATTAAATAAAGGGAAACGTAATTTGAATGATATATTCAAAAGACGGAGTACAATTTATGTGAATTTTTTATTTTTATTTTAATGTTTACGTTATCTAATGTTTGTAATGGAAGTATTTAATTATAAAACCAGGATTCAATTATAACTCTACGATTCAATTAACAAACTATGACTAAAATTTAAAAATATGATTCGATTATAAAATATGATTCGATATAAAATTATCAATCTTTTATAAAAATGTGTAATCAATTATCAAAGTATAATTTGATTTTCATACGTCACAGGTATAGAAATGGTTATGACCATTTTTTTTATGTAACTCAGCTTTAATTTAATCATGTATACTAATATATGTCCTTCTAATGATTCAGATATACTCACACCTATTTAATATGTGCCTTCCATCAAGGCTGTCAGTTTACTCAGAGTGATGAGCGATTTATATTGGATTCTGTCGACTCTAAGTTGCGTGCTACAGGTTTTTCATGTCGTAAGATATTTTATATCAGTTTTGATGAGATTAAATCCAAAATAAAACTTATAATTTAATGTAGATTGTTTAAAAAGATAAAAATATAAAAATACAATTGATAGCTATTTCCTAAATAATGTCAGTATGGAAACCTAAATGAAAAGGGACAAAGTTATTTTCATTTCATGTTCGTATCAATATATTTATTTTGATGTATCACTTTCAGTCATTTATTTACATCCATGATTTATCACATACAATCACTTATTCACATCCATAAAATTAATTCAGGACAACACATTTGATTGTCTGAACATTTTTTACTACTTTCCGCAGCTTTTACCACTGAAGATTTATTAGCAGGTGAATTAAATAAATTTCCCCTTAGAATAGTTTTCTAGATTATTTGTATATTTAACTAGAAATTAATTCATTTTATTTCAATGAGACAATACTATGAATATTAATAGATGGTTTTGATTTGATCAGAGCTAAAGGAATCTGCAGATCCTACAAAGTGGACCACTTCTGCTTACCCAACTGCAACTTGGAAATTTTATGCAAATTCAATCTCAACATCCAAAGCAGCTCATTCAACCAATGCCTGCATCGTTCACTTCAACATCATCGTCAGACGGCAAATCCGAAACTGTGATGATATTTCTTGGAATTTCCTTCATGTGTTTAAAAATTGTTTTCTTTAACACAATAATTCTCAAAAGCATACACACCGCTAATACCTTCAAAGAATTTTTTTAAAAATTTTGTTTAAATCTAAGCAATAATTTGTATGCGAATCAAACTTTGATTCTTTTTTTTAGAAATCGACGAAAGTCAGATCTGACGAAAGCCGAATCAATTGTTTATAAAATAAAAAATTGTTATCTGGTTAAATTTTTCTAAACACTCCTAAAAACATAATAAAGTATATAATATACCTAGAGAGAGGAGATATAGATATTAAAAAAAAATAATATTAAAAACAATGACAAACAAATCAAATCTGAATAATTATAAAATACATAATTAATTATCGTATGATATTTTGTTAAATCATTTCATAACACGATTAATAAAAAGAGAGATTACTACAATTTTAGGTCTTAAATAAATGACTAACAACAATATTAAACGGATTTTTCTATTTAACAAAATCGAATTATGTACGAAATATAAAAAAAGAGTAAAACAACACCGAAGACTATTACAACAGATCAATAACAATAAAATTACATTTTTTTTCTATTTCTCTTTTTCTATTCTATAACGACACATACATTACTAATAATATATCATATCTAAAAATGTAAATAAACACTTTATAACATTTATTTCTGTATTTTGTTATCTACTTTCGTGCACGTTTCGACAGGGCTGCAAAATTTTTGATAATTATAGGAATAAGCAAAAGGACAGGGGGAGGGAGGAAGATAGAAAAGTGGAATCGGGAGAGATGGAGGGAAAGGGATAAAAGGGGAGCGAAGACCCTGAAGGAGAGAAGGGAGACACTTTTTTGGCAGCAAGAGGAGAAGGTGAAAGACGAGGGAGCGAAAGTAACGAAGAGAGGAGAAAGTAAACAATGTCTAATACAATAATAGCGAATTTGGGTTCTTCAGAATTAATACAACATAATGCAATTTAAAATATATTCATGAAAAAATCGGATCTGCCCGAAACCAAAAATAACCTAGACTACCGATAAAGCCTAAGGGGATATAGCTCAATGCAAAGGTTTTGCAGGGTTTACAGCTATTATATAAAAATAGTAACTTTTTTGTGATGAACTATATAAAATATGAACTTTATTTGTTGTATTATAAAGTGTCCCCTATACTTAATTTTTTTTTTGGCTACAATAATCTGTCATTTGGGGCCACATTGATTAAATGGATATGTGTTGTTTTCTTTTGCATATAGATTGATTAGTTAATGCGATCAAATATATATATA
>JAGDYQ010000032.1:7878591-7896502 GCA_021962125.1 Bulinus truncatus | reverse complement strand
GTATTTTAAATAACTAGTGTCGAGGTTTTTTTTTCATTATTTTATCTCATTTAAGAGAAGTTTAGCTGCAGGCTGCATATAATTTTAACATGGTTGTGCACTTAAAAAGAAGCATCCCAGATTGATTTTATTGGTGAATTGCAATTTCATGAGTACTGATTTGAGCAATTTTTCATAATGCAATATTTTTTTTCTTGTCCCTAGAAAACTAATGTGATTTGAAAAGTATAGTATTTTAAATCAAATATTTTTTTAGGGCTACATTTGAAAAAATGAATGATAAATTAGTGACAGTTATTATATTGATTTTCATCAGATGAAATCTTGTGTTGAATTATTTAAATATTGTTACAAAAAAGAATTAACTGGTACTTTAACCTTTTAAAATAAAAATGAATATTTGAGATTTAATTGGATAACTTTTTGGATAAGTTTGAATATTCAAGTTGCTTTTGGTTATCTTTAATTAAAAAATGTCATAATATTTCTTCTATTATTTGTTAAAAAATCTTATTAAAAAAAGAAGAATATGACATATGATCACATGTTTTCTTTTTCATCTTGTAATAATTGTTTAATATTTGAGTTTTTTTTTTTTTTGCTTGTAAAAAATGCTGGCATCATTTGTCATCATACATTCTTTATGATTATTATTACTACTGTTCTTAAAAAAGAAATAATAAGATGGAGAGTTTGTTGGTATTCTTTATCTGTTATTTACAAGAACAATTTATATATGATGATCAAAATGCAAACTGTAAACAGTAAGAGTTACATTTCAGTGTTAATTTTTTTACATAAAAAATTATTGTAAATTGGAGAAGCCTCTGTTGAAAATTATTTTTCTGATTGTTTCTAACGCGCCATTCCAAGCTAATGATTTCCATACATTTAATTTTGTTGGTTCAATCAGGGAAAAGTAGATGATTTGTATTTCTGAATTATTTTAGACATTATAACTAATTTTTATCGCTAAACATAAACTTAACTTTCTTTTTGTTAATTGATCTTAGTCTTGCTAGTGTCGGTTAAGCCAGAAAATGATACAATTATGAATCTGACCTTGTTATATAAAACTATATATGAAAGATGAGGTTAATTTTAGTGCTTACATTCCATTCAGGCTAAATAAATGTAATTATTTGTTAAGACAAGAACCAAGTACCAGGCTATTACAAATGTATAGTTGTAGTCTATTGCTTGGAAGTTGAGCATCATTCAACAAGAAATAGGAAATTACAAGAAGACAATAAGTTTTTTTTAACAATATTTTGTCTTAATATTTTTGTGAAAAAAACAAACTCAATTGATATTAAATTGGTATGATTAAGCTAGAAGATTAGTTGTACTAGTTTAAAATCTCAACATTTTCTAGGTTATATACACTAACATTATTATGTAGACACTTGACATTCTTAATTAATTAATTTACCCATGATCATTGCAAATGCATCCTCTGGATTTACTGTTTTGTATTCAATTATGACAAAAAAAAAATTGATGATGTTCGGTGAAACATTTTCTCTCGCCATCCTTTATGATTGAAGTCATTGTTACTTCATAGGTCTGGGACAACTTTGACTGAAAATATGATATCTATTCTAAATTTTTCTCATGGGTCCTCTCCAATGGCTATCAGTGATGAAATAAAAAATATGACAATATTTAAACATGTGTATTGTTGAAGGCAATGTTACAGTGTTTACCCTATATTGTTTTGATTTATCCATTATTGATTTATATATATATATATTTATATTTTGTGTTAATTGTTTGAAGTGTTTCATTAAATAATTTCATTAATTTTTTTGTAGATAGACCCCATTTATTTTCACATCTATACACTGATTTATTTCTCATTTTGTATGTTTCATTTTGTTGTATGGTTTTGGAGTGAGGGAAATCAAAATAAGCATGTAAGAAAAAAAAAAAAAAAGACAAAAAAACTAAAAGATTATTTAGCACATATATTTTGAGAAATATACTACTCTACAGTTTGTTTTATTTTCCCTTAGAAGTACTTTTGTATTCCAAAATTTCAAGAAATCCATGTATCCTGCCTCTCTGCTCAAAAGTTTTTATTTAGATGTGTTGCTGTTCCTGATTTTTTTATTGCCATTGTATATACATGTTTAATCCGAGTACCATACAGTATCTAATTATTTGTACATCCAATAATGTTTTCTAAACATTGAAAAAACAAACTATTGTGTCTTTTGCTGCTTATAATCATGGAGTGAGATAACAATGTATGTAATGTTAAATGAAAGTTTGAAAACTGACATTTTCACTGTAGTTTGAAAAATTATATGACTTATCGTTAATGACAGTCTATTCTATTTCTTTTCAAGAGAAAATATCTTATGACATTTACTTAACAAATTAAATTATTATTCACTTGTGATTGTCATAGTCTACTGATTATATGATGCATCCATGGGCATATTTGTTTTATAATTAGTGTATATATATTTAAAAAAAAACAACATATTTCAATGATGTGTATAAGAGTAATAAAGGTTTGAAAACTTATTACATAATATTATTATTATGAGTAGTCATCAAATCTTATTTGAAATATAAATATAGATAATTTTAACAAAAATTGAGATTACAATAATTTTATTTCACATTGTATCTTAAGAATACAGTGAAGTTTTATTGAATGTGTTGTGATGATGTTTTGAAAACTAAATTTGCCTCATTTGTGAGCAGAAAACAATATAAAAATATGATGCTGTTAGACACAATAAATGATGTTTGTTTAATTTTGTATTGTCTTGAATTTTTAAAATATATTTTTGACAAGAAAATTTTTTAAGGAAATGGAAATATTTGTATTTGTTCTGTTTTTTTTTTAACTAGGACAACTAGTAGGAGTCATTATTTTTTTAACATTAAAATATGAAGAAGCATTCATGTTATTTGCAATGACAGATTAATCAAATAGAAAAAGTCTTTATTTTCTCAAGGGAAATATACTGCAATATTATCAGTTTTATAAATTTAATTAGCTCCATAAATATCAGGTACTTATCTAATTTATTTTTATTACAAGGAAGTCTTTCAGTGAGGTTGTTATAAGTGTAAAATTTAATTAATGATATATTGTTTTACTTTGAAGAGCTATACAAACCAGTATGATATGTCTCTAAAATGTACCATAGTATCTGTACAGCTGGTTCATATTTAATATTAAAATGAAGTACTGGCACCCTGGTATGTGTTAATTCCTAAAGGCTGGTGGCAAATATAGGTAGACATAATAAAAAATACAACCTCGAGACCCGAGGTGGTGGATTTTTTAACATGTGGGGATGATTGAAGGTTTACATGTAAGCTGTATATATTTAAAAGAACATTGCCACATTTACTAATAGTCTTATAAAGGAAAAAATAAACACGGTGAAAAAAAATGAAATTTCGTTGTTCACCTTCTAAATGAAATTCAATTTCAATACCTGTCAATCTAACCAAAACTGATCTTCTGAATTTTAATTGAAAGAAAAATTTTGAATATTGAAGGATTCGGATTTTCCAATGTCTGCCAGAATAGTATAAGGTAATTAAAATGCTAAGAAATGGTACAGTGCATGAATGGATTCTAGCCTCATTGAGTGCTGAGGTTTTTCTCAGGTCTATTCCTTATTTGTAGATATCAAATGTGGGGAAGGTAAAAGTGCCTGAGCATTGTACTAGTATCATACTAGCCAAACAACCCCTCATTGCCTCCAAGCTACAAGCATTCCTAGTCATCACAAGCTCTTTATCAACAACAAAATCATAACCCAATTGAGGGAGGCATGTTGTCCTGTTTAGAATACAAAAATTGTACAATATTTTTCATTATTTAAACTTAGAAATCTAAAAACTACACATAACTGATTTATAATTTCAATAAAGTAATTATACAAATATTAATTTTTAAAAAAAAGCAACAATCAAAATGAAAGTTTCCTAGTTTTGCTCTTAACTTTACAACACAATATATTGTTAACCATGTTAGCATTTCAGTTGGTAAAGCAGGTGCTCAGATCCTAGCAATAGTAAAGCAGAAAGCTCAATTTTCCCTTTTTTTTTGCTGTATTACAACCTGTTCAAAGTTATTGAATTCACTGGTTAAATTTAAAGTAAATGATAAGTTTCCATTTTCCATTAATGTCAACAGACTGACCACCACTAGCCTTGATAACATAGAATTAATACTAGAAAAATAAAAATTAAGCAGTGGTAAACAAATGAAATGTATTTCTCAGTGTCTAACTAGGTCAAACTAATATAAAATTAGCTAACCTCTTTTGCCAATGAACAAACATAAATATTATTGACAGAAATGACTACACAATAATCATATCTTGTGAGCGCCATTTAAAAGCTAAAAATATTTAAATTGTAATATTTTGAATGATAATCTGTTTCTGTAGCCTTGGTCTATTAAGGTATTGTGTAACTAGCACAGTGCCTTTACTTCCCCAAATTAAGTCAGATACCTATTTGATGCAGGGTAGATTGGGGAAGCTTCAATTGAATTTCACCATTACATGGAAACATTTCCTTGGTTCTCTTGGATCAAAACCAGGACCTACAGTTTGACAAGATCTCTACCATCCTTCCTCACAAATGTGTTTGGGAATAAAACATAAAATTCAATAGAAATTAAAAACCTGAAACAGTTGATTGCTAAAAGGCAGCCAATTTGACATGCTTCCCTGAAAATTGTTTTTTTTTAACTCTATAATCAATTTTAGTAAATTATTTCTGTAGCTTCACTATGTATTAAAAAGTATTGAGAAAAAATAGCATTATTCAAACCAACCACTAATTCAAATAGTCATCCCTCTTTTCTTGAGATTAATTAGTTCCAAATGATAAGTGAATTTCAGCTCAGTAGGATTTGTTATAAATGAAATTTGTCAATTATTAGAGCATAGGAAATAATTTTGAAACCTTCTAAATACTGTTTTTACTATTATACATCAAATAACACCCTTTAATTACCATTGTATTCATATATATTTAAGTAAATAAGAAAAAACAATGGTATAAGTATTATTAATGTACAATAAATTATTTATATTGCATTTAGTGAAGCTAATAGAGCCTATTTAAACTGTGGTAGAGTGAATCCACAAAAGTTGAAGCACAAAGTGCCAAGGGATGACTGTATATCGGATAAATTGACGTATAACATTTTATATTTCAGCATAAAGTAAAGAGATTAATACTTTCAGAAATGCTGTTTTGATTAGCGGTATTTGTAACTATTGTAAGAGTTTTCTATAAAGATAAAGCAAACATTACCACATTATGGTTTATCATTTCCAAACATATATTATTATGTCGGACTATTTGCCACTTCAAATATACTAATAAGCTAAAATCAATAATATAAAAAGAGGCTGAAGAATAACTAAAGAAAAACAATTCTTAAAGAGTAACAAATTTTAACATAAAGTTTGGAAGGAAAATTCAATTTTTATTCAGAAGGTAATAAAATAAATATAAATGATGCATAACTTAATAGTTTTAGTTTAAACAAGAAACTTGACAAAATAATATTTATGCATAGATGTTTTTGACCTAAAAATGTCAGTCATAACAGTTAATTTGTACATGACCTATTAGTGAATGTATATCTACAAATGGATGCTTAAAAAGCAATGTCAACATATACAAATTCTTAATAAGCTTAAACAATGTTCTTAGAATTGATAGAAATAATTTTTACAAATTACAGTATGAAATTAAAGCAACTTTTATAAAATAAAATAAAAACAACTCAGAACATTAATATATATAAATTTTACTTCAAAAATCCAAAATTTAATAAAAGCAGATGTGCAATTTGAAAAGTATATTTAGTAGACTAACAAGCCTAATGTGGTATTTATTTTCTCACTTCCTAGTGCAGCCCTATAACTTTGTAAATGCTTATATTTGTACACACAAAAGTTTATTACAAAAGATCATAACAAAATGTTCACTTATTAATGATTACTCAAATGGGAAAAGACTGGACTAATACACAGGACCAATAGGATTTAAAAATTTAGCAGACTACAGCTGTATTAGAAAAGTAAATTAATCGTGATGCTAGTTTGAACATTATTTCGTTAACTAAGCATCTTATAACGATGACCTAAATAGTTAAAAGTTTAGTGCAAAAGGTTTTATAGTTCTATCTATAAACATAAGTGAATTCAAAAATTTTGGGGGAAGAAACAAACACACTAAAAAATAGTGGCCAAGATATTTAATGAATTAATGACTCCTAGTTTAAAAAAGAACATTTTATCTGACATACTGCATTAAAGTTTCATTTAATATCAATACTATCTACTTTGCATGAAAGAAAACATTTGATCTTTTAAGTTAATAAATAAAAACAAATCATTACTAGATTTGGAGCTATTTCAGTTGAAATGAAATGAAAATATAAAAATCAATGAAACACAATAATGACCTGAAGAAGCTAGTTATTTTACCTACGATTTAAAATTTTCTGTCCACCCCTGACTGTTTGTCTAAAAAATAAATTCTAAACATACAACAACATTACTAAAAATATTCCATAAATAGAGAGCTAAACACTATTGACTAGTTGGCTTCAACACCATCTCATGTTCAGCTTCATCTGAAATAAAAATATTTTATTCTTAAGGTTGCTATACGAAATCATACAATCATACCTTTAACAAAAGCATGAGATCTCACAGTCCTCACTACCAAAATACTCAACTATATTACTACAATCAACATTCAAAAATCTTAAAATGTCACTTAAATAAAATACATCTTTAACTTAAAAACAGTTACAACGTTAACCATGAATACAAAAAAATTCTATTTTGTTATAAATATATCTTCTCAGTCTAGAGCAATGAGAGCTGCACCGCGGTTTTTTAAATTGTAAAAAAATTCTTTAAAGTGTTGCAACATCATTTGATTAAAGTTTAGTATTAAAAATTAATTCAGTATTAGGAAAAAACTGATTCATAGCGAGTCACACAAAACTCTTTAAGTATGCGACCACCGAGGGTGTAGAGTATGAAAAAATAGGACTAAACAATTACTATAGCATAATATTTCAATATGATACTAAGTTAAAGCTAATAGGCCATTTAAATTTAATGTTTTCATTTTTTAAAAATTTGACACATCCAATGATTTTTTTTTTTGTATAGGGTTAGCTATAGTTGAAAGCAGGAGTTTAAAAAATTGGTAAGTTAAAATTCTACAGTTGAAAATCATCCGAAAATGTATTGAAAACATACAAACTTACTATCGAGTTATTATGGCCTAAAGTGGTAAAACTAAACGGGATAACCAAAAAAGCAGGTTAGGCCCACTCATGCTGTAATATATACCCTTTTGATTACAAACCTACAGTTATGTATATTTTCTAACCTCTTAGTTCAGGCCAGTAAGTTTAAATCATTATACATAATGCTATACAAGCATTACAAATCAGTCGTGAGCCAATGTTTTTATCGTACAAGTGGCTACACGAAAAAGATAAGAGTGGAAAGAGTAATACATCACAGTGTCTCTAAAGGCCTTCCAGCGACAAATGTTAAGGGACAACTGTAATGAAAATGGACCAAATTGGTTTGGACCAAACTCTGATAAAATTTTTTATTTTTAGTACTTGCCTGACTGTCAAATATCATATTTGCCTTCGGTGGAACAAATATCAGAAATTATGTCTGGTAATAAATTACATCTAATTTATTTATCTTTTCAAAGAAATTTTTTTTATTTAAACTTAGGAAAAATGAAACAGGTTATATAGTGTAGTTAAATTATTCTTAGTGTTCTTTCCTTAGTTTGGAAACATCACCTTATTTTTAGTAGTTTATGGCAAGTTAATATGTCTAAAAGAAATTAATTGTTCACTGAAAGAAATCAAGATTACATCCATTCTTAGGTTTTTGGGGGCAGAGATAAATAAGGGAGCTAGCTATATGCAAATATACCTGCGATGGGGCACTAGAGAGATGAGTATGTTGCCTGTCTATTAGAATAGCTCTGGTCAAGATGATAAATGCACTAGAGAGATGTGTATGTTGCCTGTCTGTTAGAATAGCTCTGGTCAAGATGATAAATGCACTAGAGAGATGTGTATGTTGCATGTCTGTTAGAATAGTTTTGGTCAAGATGATAAATGCACTAGAGATATGTGTATGTTGCCTGTCTGTTAGAATAGCTCTGGTCAAGAAGATAGATAAGTTTTAAAAATAAAGGGAAAAGGTTTGAGAAATGAAAATCACCAGGAAATAACCAGTTAACAATACACAGTAAGTTACTTATAAAACACTTTCAAAACTATGGTGTAGTAACTATTGTTATGAAAGTTTAGTAATTTTACTGCAAAAATGATCTCTGTGAAGTAAAAAAAGTGAGAAATCCTTAGTTTAAAATTATATTAGGAAAGTGTAAACAGTGTGGGAAACTAATGCAAATAAAGTATATAAAATAACCCCTCCATAAAACCACTACATGAGTAAGCTTATAGCAGTGGGAGTGATGCATCTGTTTAACAATAATGTTATGTGACATTTCTGCCACGTTTTTGAAAAAAAGGCAAAAGCCTGGATAAGTTTTTTTGTTAGCAAGCGTTACTAAATATAGACTTATTAATAAGCAAGTGTCACTATGTTTTTTTTTAATTAACCACAAATATAAAAGAGCTTATGGTGAGCTATCAGATCCCCATTAGTAGCAGTGACATTCAAAGTACACAATAAGTCATACATTTCATTAATTTATAGTAACTTTAAACCAGTGGTTCCCAAAGTGGTCCCTACGGACCCCCAGGGGTCCCTGGTATCATTCAGGGGGTCCGTGAAAAATTAAAATTCATTTGGTGGTCCCTGAACAATTTTAGGGGGTCCGCGAAAGGTATGTAAAATAGTAAAATTATGTTCCATTTGTATTATTATGGAAATTAAAATAAAAAACAATAAATAAACTAGTAGTGCCAGCTAATTAAATAAATAACAAGCATAGTATGGTGCGAGATAAACGGCCAAAAACACGCTTATACTTTATGCTGGAATGAAATAGCGTCACTGCATGCACTTGTCTACAATATAAATGTAAACTATACAAGAGTCGTACATTGAATTTAGTTCTATGTTATCCTGATAAAAAGTGTATAAACCAATTTTCTCAGCCTTAAACAAAAAAGATAAGGATTTAACGTTTTTTTCACATAGTCAAAGAAAAATATTAGAAAATACCATCACTGCAACAACTCATAGGGACAACATCTAAGCGAGATGATGATGGACTGATTGCTCTTCTTATAACATTTCTTTATTGATTGCAAGGTCCGGAAAAATGCATACTATAGGTGAAAAACTTATTTTACCAGCTGTAAGTGAGGTAATACTTTAAAGTTTTGCACAAACCAGCTTTGATATTATAAAAAAAAAATTGACTGAGTAATAATATAGTTTAAAGAAGGATTGACGAATTGGCTCAGTCCGTAGAAAATTCTTTATGTTATTACTTAAAAACAACTGAAATTTCTTTACAGCTCGACAAGTCCACCTTACCAGGAAACGAAGCTTTACTTTTAGCTTATCTAAGATTTGTAAAAGAAAAAATATTTTGTCAGAATTGTTATTTGCAAAATGTTTGGAAACAAAAGGTGAATTGTTATTTACTGAATTAAAAACATTGTTCAATGTAAAAGCTTTACCCTCGACTAATACCATTTCTGTTGCTGCTGACGGTGCTCCAGGAATGATAGGAAGAAAAAGAGGCTGTCTGGTATACTTAAATGAAAGCTGCACTTATGTATTTTTAGTGGATTGTGTCATTCATTGACATCATTTGGTAAAAGAGGCTGTCTGGTATACTTAAATGAAGCTGCACTTAATGTATTTTTAGTGCATTGTGTCATTCATTGACATCATTTGGTCGCAAAAAATCTTAGTGAACATTTGCATAGAGCACTAGATTATGTCATTAAAGTAGTTAATAGAAGCAAAATGAATGCCTTAAATGGGAGATTATTATATCAACTTTGTTTGAAAAATGACGACTAAAACCGTTTACTGCTTCACACAGAAGTATGTTGGTTATTGAAATGTGTATGTTAAAATATATTGTATGCGCTCTTTGATTCAGTGTTGGGATTCCTGGAAAGCAAAGACAATGATTTGCAACACAATTTAACATAGTCTATAGGACTGATTCATTTGACAAATTTAACAAAACTAATTAGAACCTACAAAGTGACAAATTAAATTTAAATAAACCTAAAAGCGTTACATCTGCGTTTGTGGCAAAACTCTTTATGTGCGGGCAAAACTCTTTATGTGCGAACAAAACTTGGAAAGAGGATAATGTTCTCAGTTTCAAAATTGCAAAATAAAGTTGAAGATCAACTTGCTTACTGCCAACACTTAACGTTTCTTCATGCAGACCTTAACCAAAGATTTGAAGACATTCTTCACTTGGATATTTCCAACTGGGCGTAGAGCCCTTTTGCGCGTGGACAAAAACAGATCCTAAACACAGATGAATCCTTACTAATACAGGTGCAGCTTATTGAAATATCCACAAATGAGGAATTAAAACCAATATTTAAACAAGGATACCACAAATTCTGGTTTAAAATATATCCCAATTTTATATCTTGCATTGTGGGTTATTGTACAGAAGTTGCTGACTGCTTTTCTGTCTTACTATTTGGTAGAACATGGATCCAGTGCGTTATGAACTTCATCTCACACACAAGCACAACAACATAAACAGATTAGAAATTAGTGCACGTGTGGATTTTCGGTCACTACTCACAAACATTGAGCTCGACATAAATACACTCATAACATCTAATCAAGCCCATCTAAGTCATTATTTTTTATTTTAAACAAAAATTATAATTGCAATAAATACTTTTCAATAAAATGTTTGATTTTTTTAATTTGTAATTTTTATACCATCTCTATACTTATAAGAGGCATTTGCTGTCTGTCTGTCTGTTCCCTTATAACTCAAGATCCAGACAACCAAATAACGTGAAATTTGTTACACATACACATAATTAGATGGGGAAGGTTATAGGACAGGTTTCATTTCATCTCGATGGGTAGTTTAATTGTAATTAATTTTTTTTATTTTAGTATTTTACTATATTAAAGTAATCTCGACGGTGCCATAAATAAAATTCCTCTGTGACGTCAATTTTCGATGATACATTTTTAAAAGAGGGGTAACTTCCGGAAACTCCAATTGTAAACATGGTGAAATCAATAGTCATATCTATTTACCTATCGTTTTATGTATTCAGAAGATTAAAATTAAAGGTGTACTTTAATAAACCGAAATACGTTAATTAAAATGTTTCGGTGACATTATTAACATTATTAATACAATCTCAATGGGTAGTTTAATTGTAATTAATTATTTTAGTATTTTACTATATTAAAGTATCCACGGTATGGGATCCCTTCACTATAAATAAAAATCCTCTGTGACGTCATTTCCCAAAGATGAACTTGTGGTGCTTTAAATGTTATTGCATTCAAATTGTATCAATGCACAGGGAATTCCCTGTATTCGCGCACCAAGTGAATGTGTAATTGAACAGACAGAGAAGAAAGGGTTAGGGAAAGAAAAAAAAAAATAAATATTGTTGTTTTTTTTTTCATGCTGCAAGTACCCGGCTTTGTCCTGGATTAAAATAAGGTTTTCTGTTTATTTAAGAAGCGTAATTTGACGTTTAATTGTACAGAGAGAGGGAGGGGGGAGAGAGATAAAGAGAGAGGGAGGGCGGGGAGGGGAGAGGGAAGGAGGGGGCAGGGAGGGGGAGAAAAGGAGGGAGGGAGGGAGATAAAGAGGGAGGGAGAGAGGTGGTAGGGAGGGAGATAAAGGGGAGGGAGGGAGAGGGAGGGTTGGAGAGAGAGGGAGAGAGAAAGAGAGGGAAGGAAAGAGAAAGGAAGGGAGGGAGAGAGATAAAGAAAGAGGGAGGGAGAGAGAGATAAAGAAAGAGGGAGGGAGAGAGAGATAAAGAGAGAGGGGGGCAGGGAGGGAGAGAGAGGAAATGAGGGAGGGAGGGGGAGGGAGAGAGGAAGAGGGGGAGAGAGGGAGACGGGAGGGGGAGAGAGGGAGACAGGAGAGGGAGGGAGGGAGAAAGGAGGGAGGGAGAGGGGGTAGGGAGGGAGAGAAAGGGGAGGGAAGGAGAGAGGGAGAGAGAGGATGGGAGAAATGGGAGGGAGTGAGAAATTAAGAGAGAGAGGGGGCAGGGAGGGAGAGAGGGGGGAGGAGGAAGGTGGAGAGAGGGGGGATGGGGGTGAGAGAAGGAGGGAGAGAGAGAGTGGGAGTGAGGGGGGTAGGGAGAAAACAAAAGGTAAACAGAAAACCTTATTTTAAACCCGGGCAAAGCCGGGTACTCGCAACTAGTGCTTTTATATAACTTTTTCAATTGGGGGTCCGTGGGCAACTTTTGACTATAAAAGGGGTCCATGGGTTGAAAAAGTTTGGGAACCACTGCTTTATACAGATAAAAATAGTAATCATGTTAGTCTAACAAAGTATAAATATTTCTTATTTTTAGAATGCATTATCTGAGTTTCTATTATTTCATGTGGAATCTTTTTGCTTTGCTTTAAGAGCACCTCACTAGAACAAATTATGCTCAAAAAGTCAGTAACACAAATATTTATCGGATATTTGTAGTTTCATAGAAGGAAATTCCAACAAAACAAAACAATACAAATAATAAATTCAATGATAATTTTTAAAAAGTTTCAACATTAGTGAATGAAAAAATCACTACACTACTTACCATCAAAATTCTCAAAGTGAATGTAAATACTTCATCCCCCTAACCCCAATCCTTCAAAATCTGTTCAGCTGGTGTCACACCAGGGGATTATGCCTTTACATTAAGTGAAAATAAATATGCTCACCATTCACTGCCCCAGACTGCAACAATATCGGCTCTCACACTCAACATTTCTACAGCCACTAGCAGTACTTCGATATGGATCATCTTTTATATTGTCACAGTAAAACAAATTAGCATGGTCGAGCTTAAGGCAAGTTGAGACAAGCTGTGACAGACCGAATCCTGATATGGCAATACAACCAGAGACATCTAGGTGGGTGAGGTTGGGTGTACCTTGTCCAATGGCTAGAGCACTGTACAAACATTAAAATCATGATAATTATGATTGTAACATAAATTGAAAATGGTTTTCGGTTTCTTTTTATCAACTAAAGCATCAATAGTTTTGTAATGAATTGATTTTTAATAACACCGACCATGAAATATTGAAAACTGTTGATGAATACTTATTTGTTATAATGAATAATTAAAAAAAAAAGTTTTTTTTTATGTTTTTACTTTATTTGGCAGCTTTTTTAAATATCTAAATATTTTTTTTTATTAGGCTTTTTTCAAAGAATAAATCCTATAAATTTATCTGAATATGGTGCTTATTTATTATTGATATTATCTATTATAGACTGAAATAAAAGTGACATCAAACAGAACAATTTTGTAAGTTCCAGTGTCCAGCAAATGACAGATTGTCCAGATTAAACTAAGAAAATTCTTATGTCCAATCAATAACAGTTAAGTAAAAAGTTACCTAAACTGTAAAGGGCCATCGTGGCACATGAAGTGAAGATTCATCTGTTTCTGTACCTCGGAATATAAAGGGATTGTGTGGTTAGCACAACACCCAGCCACCTACACTTCCCCAACATAAGTCAGGTACTCATTTAAAGCTGGGTGGACTTGTGGGAATTTCATTGAGCCTGGAAAATTCCTTTGATACTTAGAGAGTACCAAGCTCACGTCTGTCAGCTCAACAGTCGAGCATCTACATCACTTGGCTATCCATCCCACTATCAATGACAGACGACTAAAAAAATTTAAGCCTGGACACCAATCTCAAATACCAGCTGCATTCCTTTATTTGGTTATATATAAATCAATGACATTTAAAGGAATATTACATTAAGTATACTTTGCTCAATTTTTGAATGAACCAGGTTTGGAGACACACTTAGTCCTGAAATTTTTGAAGGTTTAATTTTGTCATGTCATGAAGTATGATTTCCTATTTGCACCCATGCCTTAATATTTTTTTAGTCATCCCAATTTCTATAAATATTTGTATCACCTGAAGATTTGGAATATTTTAATAAAAGCATATTTTTAAAAAGATTTGTTCAAATTATTTTTATTTTAGATGAAAATTCCCTTTTGCTTTAGTCAGCGAACCATAAATATGACATATGTATAGAACTATTCAAAATGAGTGTTTCCTGGTCAAGATATTTATCATTATTCTTGTTACCACTACAATGTTTCCAGTTTGTGCACAATTCACATATAGAAAACCAACAGCATCATTTTTACTTGTTGAATGCTCGATTTAGTTAAATATTCTCCACTAACATATTTTACTCTATATACTTTTTTTTAAAACTTCAATCACTTTTCTTACACAATATTGGACCTGATGCCATATTATCTTCAGTATTTTTCCGCACGTTTCAAAAAAGTAATTATCTTCGTTGTATATGAGATTTAAATTCATTTTCTTGAACATTTAAAAATAGTACACTGTCATTGAGAATGCACAAGTCTTCAAAATTTCAAATAGACTGAACCCCAAGCTAGTGAAAATTAATTTCAAATTTCCCAAAACATAACAGGATTCACATTTTCCAGACAAACTTAAATGGTATAAAAATCAGTCATCCATGGCAAACATAACATGTCTGTTCATATCTATAAAATTCACTACTGTCTGGAATAATTTCTCAATTACAATACTTCAGTTTACATATTGTTTCACGACATTTGCTATATACAGAGCTCAACAACAATGAAACACCCAAATGAATCTCTTGGAATACAATTTTTTAAAATTAGCTAATTATTGGACACTCCACTTTAATTTTATTATGCTTGTGAAAGAAATGACTTTTTTAAATTGTATTTCCAATTATATATCATCATTTTTTATGACTTACTTTAGGGCAAAATTATGCAAACTTTACATAGTTTTTAATGAAAGTGTGATGATTTTCCCAAGATTGTCAACAGATATAGAACAGGTAACTATCAGATATAGAACAGGTAACTATCAGATATAGAACAGGTAACTTTCTATCTTTAAAAAATAAAATGCAGCTACATCTGCTTTACATTTAAAATGACTTTAAAAAAATTTCCAATGAATAATTATACATGTTTTTTAAACATTTAACACTTGTTTACTGAGCTAATAAAAAACAACCCAAAATATACAATTAATAAGAAGTCTTAACATTGTAAAGTTAACAAGCTATAAATATAAATGAGTGGACTAAGTCGATTGTGTTGAAATTATGATAAAGAGAAACAGGCCTAAAAAAACACACACTCCGTGGTCCTAAACAAAGAATGTTGTGATATAGAGATTATTAAATAAACATTGTCTTCTTGAAAGATTATCAAATTTGTATGATTCAGTGGAGATGAGAAAGTCTGATCCATGCAAGATACATCTTGGTTACTTCAGAGTGCAATTAGAGTGCAGTATAAGATAAAGAGGATGATACTTATATATTATACTAAAAAAAAAAACCTTTCCTATCAAATGCAGTGAAATAAATAAAAAAATTTTAATAGCAAAAAATAAAAATAAATAAATTTTCAAACATTTTCAGTTTTTTAAAATTAGTTTATAATTTTCAAAATAATAAACAGACAAGAATGTACTTACCACAATCCATTATCAGATATTCTATAGCAGCCATTTAAACTCAAGAACTTCAAGCTACTTAAGCCTCTAGTACTGTCAATTTTACTTTCATCACAAGAAGACATTTTAAAATTTCCACAAACAAAATTACAGGCATTACAGATGCATTCATCTTCATTAATCCTTAAACAGGGCGAATGGTTTGCCTGTTCATCATTGATGTCAGAATTTACATGACTAGTACTGGGAGAAAATGGTGAAATGTTACCAGGTAGAGAAGTTGAGCAAGGTAACAGCAAGTTGCCATCTGATTCTATAAGCATGTCCAAATATATGTAACTCCAATCACAATTTGATGAGATATCAGAATTGTGAACTTCTAAATTTTCCTGATGTCCGTGATTTATACTGTCTGCAGCTTCACTTTTTCTGAGAAAATGAAATCTTTTGCAACAGAGAGACTGTCTCAGTGGACAATGTATTGGAAGATTTTCTATCTCTACATGATGATTCTCTTCTGAGTAAGCTTTCTTGGACAAACTATATAATGTGAGATCAGTTATATTATCACATCCAGTCAGATCTAAGTGACGTAGTTTAAATGGTCGATCACTAGCCCCAAACCTGTGAAATATAAATTATTATAAAAAAGTATTGGGTGCTCTATGGATTAAGTAATAAAAAAAAAATACATGTACCACATTTGATAAATTTTCATCAACATTGTCCGATTTCCTACACAGGAGTGTGATTTTCATGGTTAAAAACTAACACTTCTATTTTGGAACATCCACAGAATTTACTATTTTGTATAGGTTGTGCTGTAAAGGTTAAAAATTAGTGCATTTTATTGTGATAAAATGAGGTTTATATATTTTTTTAAAATGCCTGACTCCATCCCTCGATAACCTGCAGTAACGAAAGAATTTAAAAAAAAAATGACCTTAATAAAATTTAACATTTGATCTTTAGATTTGAATGTTTACTATGCTCAGCATACTATTATCATGATACTAATAAATTCGAGTAAATAAACAAGTAAATATTTAGAAAAACTTGAGTACTTACTCTTTAAAAGCATCATCACTAACCCTTGTGTGAGTTAGATCAAGAACTTCAAGGTTAGGGCACAGTTTAAGAATTTTGTAAACCTATAAATTAGTGAAATAATTCTATTATACTTTTAATAGTTATAGTTAAGAAAATAAATAAAATATATTAATTAAAACCAACTGCAGTAAAACTACGCCAAGGACAGTCCCAAGCCCAGCTGAAAAAGGAGGAGGGTTGGGCGTGGGGCTAGCAATTCCATCCTTAAAAACACTCTTTGCTACAAAAACAACAGAATCAGAAATTTTTGTTCTGGGAGAAGAAGGCTCTTCATCACTAAGACCGATGAAGCTGAGTTGTGGTAAAAGGCAAAAGGAACAAAGCCGACTACTCTTCGGACAACCAGGAAAATTGTCATCAGCACATTGAATGTTAGAACCATGTATGAGTCAGGATATATGGCTCAGATAGCAGCAGAGATGAAGAGAAACAAACTGATCATTTTAGGCATTAGCGAGACGAGGTGGACACAAGAGTACATGGATATCTCCAGACAACACAAGAGGATATCTCCAGACAACACAAAATGGATATCTCCAGACAACACAACTGAGAACCAGATCAAACATATCTGCATTAACAAAAAAATTAGAAGGTCAGTACAAGATGTAAGAGTCAAAAGAGGGGCAGATGTATCATCGGACCATTACCTGATAGTAGCAAGAGTGAAGCTGAAACTAAAGAGAATTCACAACAGCATATCAGACAGAAGAGTCAAATACTACAACATTAGCCTTCTGAAAGACCCTAAAACAAAAAAGCAGTTCAACTTAGTGCTGAAGAATAATTATGAAGTGCTTCAAGAATTGGTTGAAGAGGAATTTAGTGTACTCAATATGTGGCAGAAAGTGAAAGAGAGATTAAGATCGTCATGCCAAGAGGCAGTGGGGTCAAAGAAGCATCACCAGAAGGAGTGGATTACAGCAGAAACTCTGGACGAGATAGAAGACAGTAGGAAAAAGTAGGCAGCAGTCAACAACAGTAAAACCAGAGCAACAAAAGGCAAGGCTCAAGAAGAATACGCAGAAGCAGACAGGGTCGTTAAGAGGAGTATTAGGAAGGAAAAGAAAGACTATGTGATGGAT
>JAGDYQ010000032.1:7855116-7878091 GCA_021962125.1 Bulinus truncatus | reverse complement strand
ACAGATAGAGAAACAAGGTTTGACAGAGTGAAACAAAGATATAAAAGGTTTGGACAGATAGAGAAACAAAAAGGTGGCAAAGGTTTGACAGATAGAGAAACAAAGATATATCTTTGTTTCTCTATCTGTCAAACCTTTTATATATCTTTGTTTCTCTATCTGTCAAACCTTTAATATATCTTTGTTTCTCTATCTGTCAAACCTTTAATATATCTTTGTTTCTCTATCTGTCAAACCTTTTATATATCTTTGTTTCTCTATCTGTCAAACCTTTTATATATCTTTGTTTCTCTATCTGTCAAACCTTTTATATATCTTTGTTTCTCTATCTGTCAAACCTTTAATATATCTTTGTTTCTCTATCTGTCAAACTCCTTTTATATATCTTTGTTTCTCTATCTGTCAAACCTTTTATATATCTTTGTTTCTCTATCTGTCAAACCTTTTATATATCTTTGTTTCTCTATCTGTCAAACCTTTTATACTATCTTTGTTTCTCTATCTGTCAAACCTTTAATATATCTTTGTTTCTCTATCAGTCAAACCTTTTATATATCTTTGTTTCTCTATCTGTCAAACCTTTAATATATCTTTGTTTCTCTCCCATCTGTTAAACCTTTTATATATCTTTATTTCTCTATCTGTCAAACCTTTAATATATCTTTGTTTCTCTATCTGTCAAACCTTTTATATATCTTTGTTTCTCTATCTGTCAAACCTTTTATATATCTTTGTTTCTCTATCTGTCAAATAACTTTAATATATCTTTGTTTCTCTATCTGTCAAACCTTCTTTGTTCTCTCTATCTGTCAAACCTTTAATACCATCTTTGTTTCTCTATCTGTCAAACCTTCCATATATCACACAAAACTCTCTATCTGTCAAACCTTTTATATATCTTTTGTTTCTCTATCTGTCAAACCTATATATCTTTGTTTCTCTATCTGTCAAACCTTTTTATATATCTTTGTTTCTCTATCTGTCAAACCTTTAATATATCTTTGTTTCTCTATCTGTCAAACCTTTTATATATCTTTGTTTCTCTATCTGTCAAACCTTTAATATATCTTTGTTTCTCTATCTGTCAAACCTTTATATATCTTTGTTTCTATCTGTCAAACCTTTATATATCTTTGTTTCTCTATCTGTCAAACCTTTAATATATCTTTGTTTCTCTATCTGTATATATATATATATATATATATATATATATATATATATATATATATATATATATATATATATATATATATATATATATATATATATATATATATATATATATTATATCTATATATCATATAGCTTTAAGGCCGCAGGTCCATGTTATGAGTGTAGGATAGAACCTGTTGGCTTACAAACTATGTCTACAGGTCAGGGCCACCATATCGCACTGGGTCAGTAGGAGGACTGGTTCATGCTATGTGTGTGTGTGTGTCGGACTCACCTGTTTCAGTTACCACATCATATGAAGGTATAGCACAACTCCCAGCGGTATTTCCTTTCCATAACTAAATAAACACAATTTGCTTGTAAGTTTTATTATAATAAAATAAATTCGCACACGATTCTAAAGATGGCTGTTATAAGGTGGACATGTTTTTTAGTCCACTTTTTTATTTAGGTCAGTGACAGTCGGTGTGTGTGATGTCCCTGTAAGGATGACGTGACATCTATTAGGTCCTATAACACTAAAGGGGCTGTTGTTTTAAGGTACCTTTCTTTCATTCCCACCATAGGCGATAGTGCAATGGTCAGGGTGGCACCACGGTTGATATAAGTCAGTGTGTGTGTGTGTGTGCGTGTGTGCGTGCGTGCGTGCGTGCGCGCGCCGATAGTGCAATGGCCATGGAGGCAACACGGTAGATACTTTCACCATGACCTGAAATATCCATTGACCCTCACAGGAGATCGAACCAGGGACTTTCAGGTCGACAGCCGAAGTGTCAGTCAGTAGCTGAATCAATTTCTCCACATTACTTTCTGCCTGGTTGTCTCTCCTGTATAGACAACTTGCAGAACATGCCTTCTTCCTAGTACCGCAGTAAATTTAGGGCAAACGGTGCTATTTAAAATAGTCTCAGATTTATCGCATTCATATTTACGTTTAGGTCTGGGTTGAATTTAAAGTTAAGACAGACTAAATAATAAGTATTTCAGATAAATTACTTGTGTATACCAGTGTGCCTATAAGATCTGTATAAATTAACACTTACTGATAATAACGATGGTATAGCAAAGTTATCGTTTTTATTCAGTTCATTTTGTGGGACGGATGGCCGAGTGGTGTAGATACTCATCTGTCGACCTGAGAGTCCTGGGTTCGATCCTCGGTGAGGCCCATGGAATTTTTCCAGGTGAAATTCGGTACGAATCGTCCCACAAGTCCACCCGGCTTTAAATGGGTACCTGATTTTAAGTTGGGGAAGTAAAGGCGGCTGGGCGTTGTGCTAACCACACAATCCCTTTCATATGCCGAGGTTATAGAAACAGATGAATTCTACACTTCATCTGCCTCGATGGCCCGTTAGGGCTAAGAAGGGAACTTTACTTTTACTTCACTTATTTCGTGAAAGTATTTAGTAGTTGTACTACTTTCAAATTTCTGGCTAAGAAGGGAACTTTACTTTTACCTCACTTATTTCGTGAAAGTATTTAGTAGTTGTACTACTTTCAAATTTCTGGCTAAGAAGGGAACTTTACTTTTACCTCACTTATTTCGTGAAAGTATTTAGTAGTTGTGCTACTTTCAAATTTCTAAATCTCATCTTTGGTCAATGGTTACCTTTTTTTTGCACTCATCTTACATTTTTGTGTTATTGTACTGTCAGCGTGAAATTACGAGAATGATGCCCTCGCGCGAAAACTAATTAATTAGACGGTATGGACAATTACACAAACATAACTATAGAAAGCAAAGAGGGGATATTCTTTTATAACTAGATACACATGTACATTATGTAGTAAGTAATTTGACTGTGGTCTTTATATCTGTTAATTGCGATGTTGCGGAGACAATTTGGAGACAATGCAAGCCAGGATTCAATGGGAGTCTTTTGCTTTTCTGGCACCGTTTACAGCGGTCGTCATGGTGATGACCTTAGCAACAAGTCGTCTAATCATTTCCTTTTATTAAAAAAAAAAAAGAAACAACAGAACGGTTGGTTGGTTAAAAAAAAAGATTTTTTTTTTCTTTTTGGTTTTAATGCGAAATGACATTTTGTTTAACACCGATGCATACCACACCCTTTGAAACAATACAGGATGACAACAATTCTTTATAGGGGTCATGACCTATGACCTCACCAGACCTTCTTATCGTCTGCCGAGGAATGTAGTTCTGTCTATCTGTGTGTGTTTGTGTGTGTGCGTGCGCGAGTGTTTACGTCTGGCTTATTATCTGACACATATACGCACACAGACAGATAGGCGCACACAATTATTATGCACCTGATGCAACAGGTAAATAAATTGTTGGTGAAATAAATCTGTTTTTTTTCTACCAATTTTATGAAGCGTGTGACAGTACTTTCTTTCTATCTATCTATCTATCTATCTATCTATCTATCTATCTATCTATCTATCTATCTATCTATCTATCTATCTATCTATCTATCTGTCTGTCTGTCTGTCTGTCTGTCTGTCTGTGGTGCCTCATTGTGTATCTGTACGACTCCCACCTTACCCCCAACCTTGTGATGCGGTCTACAATAATGACACTGTCACAGCTACACCTGACCATCAGAACCGTCTGAACGGGTGCGTCTCGTGTGGTCCCCAGGCTTGTGATTTGACATTCCCCTCTATATCTATCTCCCTCTCCCCCCCCCCCCCCGTGCCGCATAGCTGAAAAGTGATTTGACACAGTACTCAAGAGAGAGTGTGTCAGTAAGGAGGTGACCTCACAGGATGAGTTGACAAGCGTCTTCACCACTTCCTACCACAACGCGCGCGCACACAGTCAAACACATTTTCGGGCTGTAACGAAAGAGAACTAATCCGTTTACGTTATGGAAGGTCAGGTTCAGAGTTACACCCCTTTGGTTCCCTCCCCCTTCCGGGTCCTTGAGATGAGCTAAGACTGTACTCTGTGTGTGTGTGTGTGTGTGTGTGTGTGTGTGTGTGTGTGTCAACACTCAGCACTAGCGATGACGTAGGCTGATAGACAAACAAATATCCCATGGAACATCTCTGATGGTTGACTGGCATCTTTGTCAGTCATTGTACTGTCATTGTCATTAGTTGTATTGTCACTGTCAGTCGTTGTACTGCCACTGTCAGCCGGTGTCCTGTCACTGTCAGTCGCCGTACTGTCATCGCCAGTCGTTGTATTGTCACTGTCAGTCGTTGTACTGTTACTGTCAGTCGTTGTACTGTCACTGTCAGTCGTTGTATTGTCACTGTCAGTCGCCGTACTGTCACTGTCAGTCGTTGTATTGTCACTGTCAGTTGTTGTATTGTCACTGTCAGTCGTTGTACCGTCACTGTCAGTTGTTGTACTGTCACTGTCAGGCGTTGTACTGTTACTGTCAGTCGTCGTACCGTCACTGTCACTCGTTGTATTGTCACTGTCAGTCGTTGTACCGTCACTGTCAGTTGTTGTACTGTCAATGTCAGGCGTTGTACTGTTACTGTCAGTCGCCGTACTGTCACTGTCAGTCGTTGTATTGTCACTGTCAGTCGTTGTACTCTCACTGTCAGTCGTCGTACTGTCACTGTCAGTCGTTGTATTGTCACTGTCAGTCGTTGTACCGTCACTGTCAGTCGTTGTACTGTCACTGTCAGTCGTCGTACTGTCACTGTCAGTCGTTGTATTGTCACTGTCAGTCGCCGTACTGTCATTGTCAGTCGCCGTACTGTCACTGTCAGTCGCCGTACTGTCACTGTCAGTCGTTGTATTGTCACTGTCAGTCGTTGTACCGTCACTGTCAGTCGTTGTATTGTCACTGTCAGTCGCCGTACTGTCACTGTCAGTTGCCGTACTGTCACTGTCAGTCGTTGTATTGTCACTGTCAGTCGCCGTACTGTCACTGTCAGTCGTTGTATTGTCACTGTCAGTCGTTGTATTGTCACTGTCAGTGTTGTACCGTCACTGTCAGTTGTTGTACTGTCACTGTCAGGCGTTGTACTGTTACTGTCAGTCGTTTTACCGTCACTGTCAGTCGTTGCACTGTCACTGTCAGTCGCCGTACTGTCACTGTCAGTCGTTGTACTGTCACTGTCAGTCGTTGTATTGTCACTGTCAGTCGCCGTACTGTCACTGTCAGTCGTTGTATTGTCACTGTCAGTCGTTGCACTGTCACTGTCAGGCGTTGTACTGTTACTGCCAGTCGCCGTACTGTCACTGTCAGTCGTTGTATTGTCACTGTCAGGCGTTGTACTGTCACTGTCAGTCGTTTTACCGTCACTGTCAGTCATTGTACATTGTCTACACTAACAACCAACTACGCAGTCTCTAAATGAACATTCTTTGACAGTATTTAAACTAATTATGACAATTTTAAGTTACAAGCCAATCTATTACTTATAATCTATGCTCTACACCAGGGCTTCTTAAACTTTTGTAATTCACGACCCCATTTATGATTGCGAGTTTCTTGACGACCCCCATACAAATATAAAAGAAAAATAAATTAATTTTTTACAAGTTAAAAAACATTTTCTGTTAAATTGTATTTTTATCTCTCGCGAACCCAGAATTTTGCTACGCGACCCCAAATGGGGTCGCGACCCATAGTTTAAGAAGCCCTGCTCTGCACTGTATCTTCCTTCAAACCAAACAGTGCATTCTCAAGCTATTAAAGTAATAGAGTAAGAAAAGATAGATCTTTCATCCTTTCCTCTGAGACTCAACTCGACCAGTGATACTATCGCTGAAATCTACCTTGTGGTGAAATATCTCTTAAATAAATAGGCTAAAAAAAAATGAACGTTTATCTTGGTTTAGCATCGTCAAATGTAGGTGGAAACTATTTCCAGGTAACAATGCGATAACAGCATCAACAACACCAATTTGAATTCATACCCCTTTTGTTGTCATCTATTTACCACCCAACTGTACTACAACTGGCAGGACCACCAATAGACTGCGAGTTATTGTTTCCTTTTTGATACGTCGTCAGAAGCTAGACAGGAGAGCAGGACAAAACCGCCAGTAGACAAAAAAACCGCCAGTAGACATATATCCGTCAGTAGACAAAAACCGCTAGTAGACAAAAACCGCCAGTAGACAAAAAAACCGCCAGTAGACAAAAACCGCCAGTAGACAAAAAACCCGCCAGTAGACAAAAACCGCCAGTAGACAAAACCGCCAGTAGACAAAAACCGCCAGTAGACAAAAACCGCCAGTAGACAAAAACCGCCAGTAGACAAAACCGCCAGTAGACAGAAACGCCAGAAGACAAAACCGCCAGTAGACAAAACCGCCAGTAGACAAAACCGCCAGTAGACAAAACCGCAAGTGGACATACCCCTCATCACCCCCCGCCCCCACCCCCATCTCTCCCGGCCACCATCTCCCCCCCCCCCCCCGGATAAAAAAATTAAATCAGTGAAGTGTGTTATGAAAGCATGATAAAGAACTGTTATTTGTTATTTATATTTGCTATATATAATACGAGACATTGAACCTTTACATGTTTTAATGTAATTTTACTTTGGTAAATTGTAAAAAAAAATATCTGCCATAAAGGTTTTTAAATAGTTTTACACAAAATAACAAACTTGACCTTATCAGGGTTCTTCATTACATTTTTTTTGTACTTAAAATGCTTTATCTTTATAAATTATACCGAAAAAAATATTTTTTTTTTACATCAAAGTTAAATGTTACTTTAAAGTATACTCAAAGGAAGACTTTTGTCCGCTGGGGGTTATGTCCGTGGGGGGGGGGGTTGTCGGTTGGGTGTTTTGTCCGTGGGGGTGGGGCAGGGTCCGACCGCTGGAGGTTTAGTCCGTGACATTATGACGTAACTTAAGAGTAAAACTAAAAATTTGTTATAATATTTTAAATCGGTAGAATGTGGAAATCGTATGAAGATTGAATCATAGGAAGATTGAGTCATGTGAAGATTGAATCATAGGAAGATTGAGTCATGTGAAGATTGAATCATAGGAAGATTGAGTCATGTGAAGATTGAATCATAGGAAGATTGAGTCATGTGAAGATTGAATCTTTATGCCATCATATGAACACAGTCTTATTTACACTGTCATCTTTTTTTACCATCATATGAACACAATCTTATTTATACTGTCATATTTATACCAGCATATGAACACAATCTTATTTATACCTACATCTTTTTCCCATCACACGAACACGATCTTCTGTATACCATCCTCTAAACACTTGGAGTTGCTGAACATTATCACACCATCTTCTGAAATGCCTTGCAGCTTTAATTTCTTCGGTTTAAATCTTATCGGCGAAATTCATCAAAAGTCAGTTTCGTCCTGTGGTATAAACCACTTCAGTAGAACCTTTCACCCCCAGTTCACGTCTGCAGTTGATAGCTTTAGTTTACTGGAAAGTACTTTGAAACATCTATTAAAAATTTTTTTTTCTGTGTGTAGATAATACATGTAGCCACCCTAGTTACTCCCGTTTAGAGGGCACACATGTTCATAAATGAATGCAACCCCCACCATTGAATGCATTCACATGTCAAGAGGAGGTTCCATATTTCAGATATAGCGCGATATCTTTGGGGGGGGGGGAATTTCGTAGCTTCTTCACAGAGTAAAAAAAAAGTATTTCGCTATGTTGAATGTTTGTTCATAAAAAGCTAAAACATTTTGCGGGAAATTCCGTTCATGTTATTAATAATTCAAGTGCGCGTAATTGCCGAAAAAGAGCAGTCTCTCTTTCAACAAGAGATTAGTCTCAGAGCGTAATTTCATTGAATCCGCATGTAAGCAAACCTTGGGCCCCCCCCTACCATGACACAAAACAAAAGCCCCATCGAACTGCCCACCCCTCACAGCTTCAATATTAGGTAACTGTTACGCGAAATGATTTACATGGCCAGGGTACCTTAAGAAATCAACGGTACCCTTTCCCCCATTTGTGTAAATCACACAAGCAACAACGTCACTGCAGTATTTTCATCTACCATCTGTTGTGTTATACTCTACACCAGTGTTTCCCAAACCTTCGAAATCTGTGTACCCCTTCTTTTTTTTTTTTAATTTTCGTAATACTGAGTACCCCTAATAAAAACAACAAAACAATGAATCTTGCTTTTATTATGTTTACTTGGATGTTTACCCAAGTGTTCTCAGGCGGGTGCAGGCGTACCCTTCGTCAAACTCTTCGCCTACTAACTGGGGTACGCATACCTCACTTTGGGAATCACTGTTCTACACAGTTTACGAAACTAAATTAAGACAAGCTCCTTCTGCTTTATCAGGGGTGGTTGGGCCACGTATGAGGTCGAAAAAGAGCTGCATTTTATGTTCGTTGTCTTCTACTAACACACACACACACACACACACACACACACACACCAGAGATGAGCGGACAGCGGACGCGTCCGCTTGCGGACGCAGATCCGCAGACTTTTCCGAATCCGCGGACTGACAGCGGACGCATTGTATGGTTAAGTTGCGGACTGACGCGGATCTTCTTTAGCGTTACCATAAAAAAAATTTCAAGTAATTTAAACAGCTAAATTTCAGCTATGCGGACGCGCGGACTGGTCCGCAGACCAATGTTGTAAGATTCTGCGGACGCGGACGCGGATCATTGATAGAAATCCGCGGACGGACGCGGACGCTAAATTTCAAGATCCGCACACCTCTGACACACACACGCACGCACGCACACACACTAAAAAAAACCCCGCATTGTAGTCATTTTATCAACATCAGATTAAGGGGTGTTGGGGGGGGGGCGCGGGGACAATAATGAAATGATAAATAAAACCGAGCCGCTCAAAAACTTAAAGAAGGGCCGCATTTGGCTATATCAGGGGGTCGGCAACCTGCGGTTCTTTCGATGTCAAGTTGCGGCTCTTTCGATGTCAAATCACGGCCTTCCAGTTCCATGTGCAAAAAATAATAATTATATTATTCTATATGACTAATCCTCATCAAATACCATAATATTGAAACAACAATTTGAGTGGCTCTTTAAAAACTGAGAACATTATAAATTATACCTTTTGGCTCTTCCGTCTCAAAAGGTTGCCGACCCCTGGGCTATATAGTTGGACTCTTTGGAGTCGTGGTGAATCTTTAAAACATGGGCGTATGTCCCACACGTATTTCCTTGTGTATGATTGTTAGTAAACACACTGTCGGGCGTCGGCGGTTGACCCGGAGGGAGAGAGAGAGAGACCTGGCCGGGGGGGGGGTGTCTCCTGCCCAGAGTCATTTAGTTAATTAGCGCCAAACACGTGTTCCAGTTGGGTGTGGTGGGAAGCAAGTGCAGATTATCACTAAACAATACCGACAGACCCCTGGGCCTGCCTCTCATTGCCGTAACATTTATCACTGGGTCTCTACTAGTAAAGAAATTACCCCTTTTATCATCGTCTGTCCCTGCCCTTTCGTTAACCATTGTGTGTGTGTGTGTGTGTGTGTGTGCGTGTTTGTCAACCGGAAATTAAGGACGTCTTCAGACCTTAGCACATTTTTGGAATTCCTTCTCTCTCTCTCTCTCTCTCTCTCTCTCTCTCTCTCTCTCTCTCTCTCTCTCTCCTCTCTCTCTCTCTTTATAGGGGACACATGCCTTCCCCCCATGTGTGGGCTTGATTTGAAACAAGGAATTCTGGCCCTCTGAAAGCAATGCTTAGAAAGTCTGGAAAGCTGTTTTACGTTTGGAAGTAGATTACAGTGGATCTCAAATGGGTTTAGTGCAGTGTTGCCTAAGTGCGGTACGCGCTGAACCGGTGCTGAGAACACTTGGGTAAACATGGCACGGCTAAAGAAGAAACAATGAAATGAGGGGAACCATTACCATAAGAACAATATAAGCTCTCACTATTATGATAATAAAAAAATACATAGAGCCAACACATACATAGAGCCAACACATACATAGAGCCAACACATACAAACAAAAAAAATCAACACATACATAGAGCCAACACATACCTAAAAAAAAACATTCTTTAATTAACCCGGTTTCATGTTTTTTTTTTTGGGCACAAATCGAACTGTTTATCAAAACATCAAAAAGAAACTCATGACAGCAAAACATAATACACAATATTTACATTTCAAAACATAATACAAAAGTATTTACATATCAAGCCAGTAATTTGTTTACCTTTCGTTCCACGCCGTCGCTATCAATATCATTTCGACTTCTTTTTTTTTGTACATGTATTGTGTCAGCGTCATATTACCTGATGTAACGATGGAACAACATGCTGCCCCTCGTTACATTCGAGATGTAATGGAAGCACATAATGAACAACGTATTGCAATGTTAGCACACAGCGTAGGTTTAACACACAAAAATATGTTTAAACAATAACAAATAATTAATTGTAAGAGGTCTCCTAAAAACATGTATCAGTTCTCAGTGAATGCTATATTACAACAACCTGTGGACCGGATAATGAACGGATATCATAACAATAATACTAGTACATATACGAATTTGGGTGGACGGATTAGCCGAGTGGTGCAAATCGTTGATCCTCGGTGAGAACCAAAGAGAATTTTTCCAGGTGAAATTTGGTGTGATCTGTGAAATCCCCCCAATGCCGCCCCAGCTTAAAATGAGTACCTGACAGTACAATAAAGGCGGATGGGCGTTGTGCTAACTCAATTCATTCAAATGTCGTGGTTACAGAAACTGAAGAGTTCTACACTTCATCGGCCCCGATGGCCACTAATGGAAGTGTGAACATTTTAAAAACAATATTTAAACTTTACTAGCTGTACCCTGCTAAACGTTTCCATATAGTTACATCCCCTTAGCCTTGATCGGTAGGCTAGGTTATTTTTGGTTTCGGGCAGATCCGATTTTTTCATGGTTGTATTTTAAACTGGAATAATGTTGTATTAATTCTTTACTTTCGAATTAACGCAGAACCCAAATAGCTTTTATGTATATTATATATTTTTTTTAAATATGATGGAAGCCCTATGGTGATTGAATGTTATCGTTATGAATCTAGCTTGTAATTTTACGGGATGATGTTCACAAATCTGGTGATTAAGTTGAAATGTTTTGAGTGATGATGCAAACTAATTAGGTCGCAGTGTCGGCCCTCCCTTCCATTCCCCCCTCCCTCCGCCCCACTACTCCGCCTCCACCTTCAAAACTTCTTGCATAGAATTCCGTTGAGCACTTCAACCTCCCGCGACCAACCCCCCCCCCCCCCATCAGACGGAAAGATGGAACAGGGGCTGAGTGGGTGAGGTGGTGGGGTGATAGCTGACACACGATGCGGGAAGACAAACAGGATGAACATTCTCCCGCATAAAAATATTATTGAAAAAAAAAGAAGAGGGAAAGAAACCAAGACAAACCCGGAAAAGGATTTGTGAACAAACAAGCAATCTAAGCCTGTTCCATTCTGGACACAGGACGTGTTAGAGCATTTTCGTATTATGTATCAGTACGTATGCTATCTTTCAGTAAATATTTGTAAATTTTGGAAATGTTTATAAATTCAATTGTGTAATGCATATATCTGAAAAAAAAGATATTAAAAAGACGTTTCTTTATATTTGAAAACAAAAATATTTTCTCTTAAATCTAACTACAAGTGGTTTGTGGTCACTGAAATAGGACTCATAATTGAAACATTCTAAATTGTAGTTATTTAATCATCCGAAAACTCCGTCAATTGTTGTTTGATAATTATATATTATGGGTTTTATAAAAAGTACGGGAAGTAAGTCATGTTGAATAACTGTTACAAAAATAAATAATGATTACGCCCCTTTGATTAGCTTTTATTATTTATATTTAAAATATAAGCAAAACGGTACATAAAAAACTCTTATATTTTGGCCCTGAGAGGTCAAATCGCGAAATGGACTTTTGATGTACACTTGGCAGGCCAAGACCTACAAAATGATATATACATCATGGGTCTAGGACTTATGGTTGCTGAGATATAGGGCGCTCCATTGTTAATATATCTTATATAGTAAAAAACTGTACTTTATAAGCCCCCTTTTACGGCCCTCAGAGGTCAGATCGCGAAATGGACTTTTGATGCACACATGGCTGGCCAAGACCTACATAATGATATATATATATCATGGGTCTAGGACTTATGGTTGTTGAGATCTAGGGTGATGACGGACAGACAGACAGACAGACAGACAAAACGGGGACAATAGAGCATTTTTTTTCGAAAATGCTCTAAAAACAAACAAACCCACCAACAATAAATAAACAAAAAACTGGTGGGGTGAGCCGAAAATTGTACAGTAATGTTAGCTAAGTAAACTGAACAAATGCCGGTACTGAACAAATACCGGTATTTCACAAATACCGGTAATATAAGCCTATTCTACTAGCAACACTTTTTTAAGTTTTAAAGAAATGTTTTTTAAAGAGCTTTATTGATATTGTTGTTTTTTTTTATTTGAAAATTAAATCTAGTGATTTAATAAAAAATTTTATTTACTATTATCGTTTTTGTCTATATGTGTAATATCCACAACAATATTTGAGGGAAATGCTTTACTTGAAAAAAAAAACCTAAATGCAAAGCTTGCATTTTCTCTTATTTTCCCCATGAACTAGACAAACTCATTAACATTAAAAATAAAATAAAAACTCTGAAGAGAAATTACGTTTAAAACTATTATGCACAATTCTCTTTCATTCTATCTTTCTATTCGTTGCCTGTTAATCTTTTTTTTTCCATTCCTTCTCTCTCTCTCTCTCTCTCTCTCTCTCTCTCTCTCTCTCTCTCTCTCTCTGTGTGTGTGTGTGTGTGTCAGTCTAAAGTGTTTATGTTTGCGTCTTGCGTCTTTGAGTGTTATATTTTATCTCGTTTTTCTCTCTGTCCGTGTATACTTCGCGTAGACGTCTGCTGAACGTGTCACGTGTTTGTTTGAGCGGAAGTAGTTTATTTACGAAATGTCTCGAGATGCTTTTAACCCTACAGAATAAAGTCTTCTATTACCTCCCTTTTGTTTGTATTTTGCTTATATATATATATATATATATATATATATATATATATATATATATATATATATAACGTAAAACAAAACTAAGCCCAGTTTAGATAACAAAGTAATAAACCTGTACATGTATTTATTTAGATTGAATGTATAGATTATAACTTAATGATTACATTTATTACTTGAGCCATCCAACTTTCTACAAGTAATTCTATCACAGTAAGATGGAGTGTATTTGAATTAAAGCGTTCTTTCAGAGCTGACTTTTATTATTTGTTTAATTCTTTTTTTTTTAGTATTAAACAATATCATATTGAACTTATAAGTAAAGTTCCCTTAATCCTACAGGGCCATCGGGGCTGATAAAGTTTAGAACTCATCTGTTTCCATAACCCCGGCATATTGAAGGGATTGTGTGTGGTTAGCACAACGCCCAGCCGCCTTTACTTCCCCGACTTAAGTCACAATATCCAATTAAAGCTGGGTGGACTTGTCGGACCATCAACCAACTTTCACTTGGACCAGACCAAAAATTTCCATTGATTCTCACCGAGGATCGAAACCAAGGGCTCTTAGGTCCACATACATTGTTGTGTCTACCATCACACATGCAGAAAGTCCGACAGTCCTCAATACATCCACCTCTTCCTTCCCTCCCATGCTGCACACCGAGTGCCTTTCAATTCAGTCACTTATGTACACCGTCCCTGACACCATATAATTTATTTCTGCCTTCCCTTCTCTTTATGTTCGCACAATACACTCAAAAAATAAAAAAAATTGCTTAAAGCTGAGTTACTGTGACCCCAGTCGGAAGGCTACCGGTGTCTGTGAAGTTGAATAGATCACAGCACACCTCGGCATTGTGTGTACATTTAATTGTATCCTATGTTCTTCTATGCCTCGCATCTATTTCTCTGACTCTATCTATCTATCTATCTCATCTATTTGTCTATCCCACTTATCATTCATCTCATCTCATCTATCTGATCTATCTATCTATCTATCTATCTATCTATCTATCTATCTATCTGTCTGTCTGTCTGTCTGTCTGTCTGTCTGTCTATCTGTCTGTCTGTCTGTCTATATATATATATATATATATATATATATAGACAATTTATATATCAGTCTGTCTGTATGTCAATATGTAAGTATGTATGCCCGTCTGTCTGTCCGTCAGTCCGTCCACGTCTGTCTGTATGTGCGTCTTTGCTCTTCCGTGTATCTACCCAACTGCCTGTCTTGTTATCAATCTCTTTATAAATAGATTTCTTCACTTTTTCTTTTTTTTTTTACTTAACTATATATATATATATATATATATATATATATATATATATATATATATATATATGTATATATGTATGTGTATGTATATGTATGTATGCATCATCAATACAAACACTTAGTCACCAGCTATGACTGCTAATACCCTCTCCCCCCCCCCCAATCCATCTTCCACCAGATCGCTCATTCCCTCTTTAGGCCGGCACCCTTCGGTTGCAAATACCTCCCCCCCCCCAAACAACACCCTCTTAAATTGTTTGACAACCTCAGCCACTTGAGGATTTGGCAGCTTGTGCACAGGTAAGACATTTGTAGAATCCCTGCCCCTAGCCCCACCCCCCACCCCCCCCCCATCCCTATATTCCCTTCATCGCAAATCGGTTAAGAGCTGTGGTGAGCAGCATGGAACAAGATACTTCTGGAAGATTAAAGAGAAAAGGAGGAGTGATTGTTGTGTGTGCGTGTGTGTGTGTATGTGTGGCTGAGGGGTGGGGATGGTGTTTCAGTCAGGGAATGAGTTTAATGATGGAATGTGCCATTTAAAAATAGATGAAACACCCTTCCTCATTCAGTATGTTATTTGTGTGTGTCATTCCGACCGGAAGTTAAAGAAAGTAATGTGCCCCCCACCCCTGTCAGTGAATGTCAACTCTGCCGTGTCATGACAAGAAGTGACATCTGACAACACCATGCCAGTCCTAATGCTAACGAGTCAGGGATGATTTACGCCACAGGCTTTCTTTTAATGTTAACCCCCTCCCCCGCCCCCACCCCACCTTCCCAGTCGGACTTTCATCCCCTGCCTGGGCGATCTATCCTACCTTATCTCCCACGGGATCTTTTATTTGTGACGTGTCAATTTGATTGAATCAGACGTCACGATTGACAGTTAGCGCGCACAGTACTACGTTAATATTAATTCACTGGAGTCAGCTAAAATGTTTTTTTTTTTATGTTGGGTTGGTGTGATATCTTTTGGGGCCCACACACAGCCAGAACCAATGTACGATCAATTTAGGGGGCCCACGTGTATGATCAAAAAGGGGCCTCACACGTAGAACCGATTTAGGGGGTCCACATGTAGAATCATTTAGGGGAGCCTCAGATAGAATCAATGTAAGGGGCCCTCATGTAAAATCAATGTAAAGGACCCACATGTAGAGGCAATTTAGGGGTCCCTCGCATATGATCAATATAATAACCCATATGTAGAATCAATTTAGGGGGAGGGACATCATGTACAATCAATGTAAGGGCCCCAGATGTATAATACATTTATCGGGCCTTATCAGTTATTGGCGAGATGATTGTTCAAATAAGCTCGATATATTCCTTCAAAGTTCGCACACTAATATCTGTTTCCGAGAATAAACGATGATGAGCTTTACGCCCCCCCCCCTTGTGTGACCCTATGCCTCATGCCGGTCCTGATCTCATCTCTCTCTCTCTCTCTCTCTCTCTCTCTCTCTCTGAATGAAGTTGTGTTCTACCGCCCACCAGCAATTTCTAAACCCACACCCGCTTCCCCCCCCCCTACTACTAGAGAATGATGACGTCATTTTTTTTTTTTACATTGAAGAGTTCAGGGGGAGCTAATCCTGGCAAAAACGGCGTTATTCATATTTAGTTCCCTTGTAAACTCTACATACTGTGACGCATAATAAACACTTGTCAATACAGTCATTTGATAATACCGTGTATTGTGACGCTATGCGATTATAAAACACCAGTCAAACTTTCATTACAAGCAAAGCCAATCCATGTCCGTATCCAAACGTGAAAGACATTTGAAAAAAAAAAACGTAAAAAAAAAAGCCAGCAAAAGCAATTGCTCGTAAACCCACTTTAAAAATATAAATTTCAAAAGCAACGGAGAGATAGATAATTATGCATTAAGATTTGAATGCATTTTCATCTACAGTCTGAAGTAAAACATGACCAATATAATCCAGCAAGTTATGTAAATATGTTTTTGAAATACTAGTAGATTGAACGGACCCCCCCCCCACACACACACACTGCCCGTTCCTTCCACGTCTGCATTGGAAATTATTCATTACTGCCGGCCCTTGAGATCACGTAGTGTGAGAACCCTTGGTCGTTGTATTAGTCATTGAAAACCCCGCGTACTGCAATGAGTAATGTGTAACATGACACAACTAGTTCCTATTTATAAACACAACACGTCTTGTATGATTGCAACCAAATAAAAAAATAAAAATAAAGCCAACAAACAATAACCTCAAAACATTCCACACACCCCCTTTTTTTGTTTTTTTACCAATATCTCGTCTTCCAAGCTAAATATAGAAATCGGAAATATGCGATTGACTTGATTGCTTCTATTTTTACTTTCAGTTTTTATTGGCCTTTGTAATTGAATGAGTGGGTGTGTATTAGAGATATATAAGTCTGATGTCTTGTCTGTGTGTGTATGTGTATGTGTTCAGTTGAATTAAAATATATCCAAGTCAAACTGGTCGTCTGTTATTTTTACTTTTAATCCTCGTCTCTTTTCACAGTGATCTACAGGACGGACTCGTAGACGCGGACCCCACAATTGACGTCATGTGTTTCTATGCACAACTTGCTGCTGGACGCTGTGATTGAATACTGAGTGTTTATTGTTCCTGATTCGTTTTCTTTTTTTTTTTAAATAATAATTGGGGATATTATGTGATATATGAGGCTGCTGCAGCCACACACACACACACACACTCAAGCGCATCAACACACTCACAGACACACGCAAGCCCCGTGTTTGGTGATGACATTACAAATGTGTTCTAATGTGTCATTCGGTATTATAGTTTACCTGCTCACCGTGTGTCTACAAGGTAAGTAGTTTACTTTTTACTTTTTTTTAAAATGTTGACTTTGTTTATGTTGTTGATCTGACATTTTGTGTGTCTCTCTCTCTCTCTTGTATTTGTTTGTGGCTTTTCTTTTAAAAGAGTTTCAGCGTGTGTCTCGATACGTATGGACAGATGTCTCTGTATGAATACTCGTGACTTCAGGATCACCGCCGTTCTTATAGATATGCGGGGTGGGGTGGGGGGGCTTTGGTTTTGGGGGGGGGGGGCTAGGAACCCTAGCTTGGTTCCGATGTGAAGGGGCCTCGAACTTAAGAGTTCTTGGGCGCTTCCAGGCTGATTGCCTCATTTTCGTATTTGCTTCAATACGGGTCAGTGTGTCCGTACTGTGTTTCCCGAATGATCTTATTTAGTGCGTCATTTACTTTTTGCCTCCATGTGTCTTTGTAATGTAATGTATTTACATGTGTGGTAGTGTCTCCCTCACTATTACGTCACTGTTTTGCATCCTGTGTTGTAGTTTTTATTTTACAGATCTGTTATCGAGTGACAAATGTGAACATCGCATTCCCCTCGCCTTTCCCTTTATTTTATTATTATTATTTTTTTTTTTTTAAATTTAACAGCTCGATTCATCCTGACCTGCTTATCTCGCCTCGCGCTGTGTTCGACAGGCCGGTGACCTCATGACTTTGCTCCGCTTTACGTTTTATGGCTCTTCACATTGACTTCCTGCTCTTGATATCCATCTCTTGCACGCGCGGGCTGTTTCTCTCTTTCCTTTTTTTTTTCTCCACCTCTGCACATTCTGATGAACGGGCAAACGAGGCGACAGCGCCTAGGGCACGGGTGGGCACACTTTAAAAAAAAAAAATCGAGGGCTATAGAAGGCCCGGGCCACCGGCCTATAGGGTGTCTGTTTGAAAAGAAATGATATAATACGGCGCTGAAGTCTCATTGCGTGTAAAATGGGCAGCTAGTACGGGACCTACTTGGCCCCCGGGCTGTACTTAGCCCACCCCCAAGCCTAGGTCCTTCCACCGTTGAAATACCTTTTAAATATTTCAGCATAGACTCCCCCCCAAGTATATAAATTATTATTTTTTTTTGCCTTCCCTAGCTCCTCTCCCCTTCTCTATACCCGCCCCCCCCCCCATCTTTCCTTAAAACAACAACACAACAAAAACAACCAAAGATCAGCCCCGCCTCTTGCCCACCATTTTTTCCCATTCGAGTATTATTTATCTTATCAATATGTCTAAGAAGATGTCATCACATAGTTTAGCTGTTGACCTAGTTTGTAAAAGTCCACACAAGTCCCTGTATTATTGTCGCGGTTTGTTTCGTTCTTATCAAGACTTGTGATTCTTTTTTTTAAACAAACACACAAACATTCCGCGCCCAAGCCATTATTTATGACCGATATATATAGTATATATATATATATATAATTATACTAGCTGTACCCTGCAAAAACTTTGCATAGAGTTATATCCCCTTACTTCCTACTTTCGATAGAACGCAGAAGCGAAACCGCTATTATATATATAAGCAATAGGTGGCAGTGTGGCAGGGCGTTTCAACTGCTAATCGAAAGTTCTAGCCCCGGTGAGTGCAGGGTCTTTTCTCCTCGGGTGCCCGATCGACGTCCCTTAAGTCCACCCCGATTACAAATGGGTGTACCCAACATTAGTTGGGGGGGGGGGGGGGAAAGTAAACGCGGCTGGGCATTGCACCGGACATACAATCCCATAGAATAGCCCGTGGTGACAGCCTAGTTTCGCATGACCTCCAATAGTCTGTGCAAGCTTTATAAGAGAAGCTCAACTATTAAAAAAATCCTATATACATGTATATATAAATATTGGGCCGCACAAAAACTCACCGAAGAGCCGTAGATGTGGCTCTAGAGAAGTGGTCCCCAACCGTTTTCTCGCAACGGACCGGTCAGCGTCTGATAATTTCACCGCGGCCCACTGGAAAAGGGGGTTTGCGTTGATTATTTCTAGTCCATGGAAAGTCGTACAGTCACGAGATAAATACAAAGGAAATAATTTAACATTTCTTGGGCGGCCCAGTAACATTTGTTCCACGGACCAGTACCGGTCCGCGGACCGGGGGTTGGGGGACCACTGCTCTAGAGGACGCATTGGGTCACCGCTGGCCTATATAAATCGTGAACACATACTGGGAGCGCGATAATAAAAAAAATGTAAACGTTTAACGATGAGATGATCAGTTCTCACTCACGTTGAATGTACTGGCGGTGTGTGGAGTGTCTCTATTGTCGGAATGTACTCACTGTCTTTTTTGTCGGAATGTACTCACTGTCTATTGTGTTGGAATGCACTCACTGTCTCTTTTGTCGGCGAGCCGGGTCTTCATTGATGCAGCCTGATCTGCATGCTGTAGGCTACGGGTGTGTCCAGCCACCTGCCTATGTCTCTAGTGGTGCGCCCCCCCCTAGCTATGGTGCGGGTGAAAGAATGACTTCCTATAACCGTCCAATTATTGTTTTATGTGATCTAAGACAGTGGTGGAGGTGTGCGAAATTTTCAAGCCGCGGGCCAAATTGGGTCCATAAGTTTGACTGTTTGGGGCCGGCAACAGACCATACGGATCGAGTGTTGACATTTACTAAAGTGAGTAAAACGTAATAACATTAAAGACTATAGCTCTGTGCTTCACCCTGAACCGAGTGTCGGGCCGGTTTAAACTGTCCACCGGGCCGGACTTGACCCCCACGGGTCCGTAGTTTACATCCATGACTGATCTCAGAGATAAAACATCTCATCCTTACATGGACTTCATACACACACACACGCACACACACACACACATACATACTTTGGATAAGATTAAGAGCAGGATTTTGAATACATGTATTTAGATAGCGCCCGTCCCCTCCTCCCTCCCCTCTCGACCCGTTGCGTACTAAGTGTCACGTGACACCAGCACGCTTCAACTCTCGGCAGACGTTTGTTTTAGTCATTTTAGTGGATCAGGAAATTTCAGATAAGGGAGGGAAATTCAAGAAGTCACTTAACTAGCCTCAAAAATTCGACAAAAACATCCCGTTATTACTCTATTGCCCATCCCTCCGCTCTCTCTCTCCCCCCTCCCCCAACACTCACACCACAGGATATCGTATTTCCATAGCTGACGCTTGGCTACTGTTGTTTTTTTTTGTGTGCGTACTTAATCACTGTTTATATCAGCAAACATGGCTTGTTAGTCATTTTGATAACTGTGACCGTATCTTTACCCCTCTCCAGGGGCGCTGTTTTGGCTGGGCAAGACCGGTGGATCTAGTTATGTGCGTGTACATGTTCGCCACATTGATCTGCTGTGTGTGTGGAAGATGTGGGCATTGATGTGGCTGCGGGGGGGGGGTAGGGGTATGGGTGGGGGCAAAGGGTGTAGGATAGTTTTGCCAGGGGGAGATAAATAAAGCAGATGAACTAGTTTGAATAGAACCACATCGGCCAGTCATATGCCCGGTCAAATTGGATTTCAGTACTATTTACAAATAGTGTTTATCAGTTCTGTACTATTTAAATATAGTGTTTATTAGTTCAAATGATGCCTGTTGTTGGTCAACTTTGATCCCTTGACAATTAGACTCATCCAATCGCCAGACTCGCCACTTTTTTATTAATTGACAAAACAACAACACGCGCACACTTAAGGTCTGACTGTCAACTGTGATGATCTCGTTTCACTTGCTTTGAGTTTTCTGTAACTGGCGGGAAGTCACACATTCATTCAGTGCATGATTTACGTATAAGCTACACAAGCTATAGCTTGGGGGCCCCCAAATAATTGTCCTAGTAAGCGATTGTCATATATACTTAAATATTTGGCACTGACATATAATATATGTACTTATAAAGGTAACATAATCTCAAATAGCTTATCACGGGCCTTATCAATTCTAAATCTGCCCTGCATTCATCTAGACAAGTGGTCAGGTTGTTTCTCTCCCCCCGCCCCCACCCCGTCTCCCCCAAGGCCTAAGGTTAGGACGTTTATCAAGTCAGCTCATCGAGTCCCCCCTGCCCGATTTCCTCCAACACTCAAACAGATACACCACCGCCTATCTGCATTGAGGAAGACTTGGGGGGAGGGGGGGGGGAGAAACCGAAATTGTGGGTGTGGCAGATGGAGAGATAGTTTTTTTTTTGGTAGATGGTCACGAAAAAATCAATATGTCTAATGGACATTCGTCATTAATTCTGTCCGCGTCCAGCAAACGGAACCATCTCTAAGGTACAAACATGACCCCATCAAGCTGAGAAGAGAGTTGAAAAACACACACACATACACACACCAGACCCTCAGAGCGATTACTTTCCACCATAAACACTCGGACTGATTTCTCTCCCATTTTTCTTTTGTCCACCTCTGGTGTAAAATTTTGTTTCGTTTCTAGACAACAAGTCGGCAGTAAATCACGACAAGCATTTATATTTTATATTTCGTCTTTTTTTTTATTTACCGCACTGACATGTTTTTAGATATCTCACAGCGAGATGTAGAGAGTATTTGCTTTGGTATAATCTCTAAATCACCTCTTCTGTACCGGAAATTGTGTTGTTTTTTTTAGGATCGTAGATTACACTTTGCTAATAAACATTCCATCATACGTCTAGACTCTAGAATATTGCTAAGGAATTCTATATTTAAACCTCTGTTTTCATTGTTCTTTTTTTCTCTTATATCGATTCAGGATGCTTGTATTCAATTGCCTGATAAAAATGTTGTGTAAGTGGGGAATTGCTTATATGAGGATTTGTATTGCTCTTAAGAGTTTGGCGTTTTCAAAACTCATGCTAAACTAAACGGGTTAGTTATTGACAAAGACTTTAATCGCATGTAAGATTGTGACTTTCATGGTTGCAAAGCATTCAAGGTGCATGTAACCAGTACATGTTGAAATACACAAGGTGCCATGATAAGCATTGGCACTCCCGAAGTTAAAAGGTCCACCTAACCAGTGTTCAAGCTTGACCGTTGATGTGTTTCTTGTCGGGCCTGGCTGCACGAGAATGAATTGATTGCAGATTAGGGATTATTATGGATTTTCGGATGAAATTGTTAATCTCCTTGCAGTACAAAAAAAGAACTGGTAATAAATATTGCTTTGAGAAGGTCTGGGCCGTTTTTCTCCAATAACAACAAATCCCAGAAATTATTGATTATTCTGAGAATGTTCTCTTATATTTTTATCGTCCGTTATTTATTTCCCCTTTTTCTTTCCCCTCTTCCCAGTGGGAATTTCCAATTGGTTCCACAGACATGTTTATTGTTGCACCGGTTATTTGAGACATCAGAAGCAAGACTCAATGTGAGCTTTATCCATCGATGCTGTTCATGTATCGTTTTTTTTTGATAAAAAAAAAAAAAAAAAAAAAACCAACTTTTTTTAAAAATCATTGTATCAGCTTTGAAATAGAATTTTTTTTTTTTAAATATAAATAAGTTGCATCCTGAGTGAAATATGTCTAGGTCTGATATTGACATTACCATAATGGTTTAATTGGTGTTGTATGTAAATATAGCACTTGAGAATAATAAAACACAATATTATAAGTCCTAAGACCGATGTTTCGCTGTAATGATTTTTAAAACCAAAAAATAAACAGCAAAATCGGAATTAGTTTTTCACTGATCAGATCATAAATCAATTTCCTCGCAAACCTTCTTCAAAAGAGTTTTGAATTTATTTTTTTTTTTTTAATGGCAAACCATTATAGACTAAAAAAAAA
>JAGDYQ010000032.1:7681228-7854616 GCA_021962125.1 Bulinus truncatus | reverse complement strand
ATCCTGAATCGATATAAGAGAAAAAAAGAACAATGAAAACGGAAGTTTAAATAAAGAATTCCTTAGCAATATTCTAGAGTCTAGACGTATGATGGAATGTTTATTGGCAAACTGTAATCCAAGGTCCTAAAAAAAACACAATTTCCGGTACAGAAGAGGTGATTTAGAGATTATACCAAAGCAAATACTCTCTACATCTCGCTGTGAGGTATCTAAAAACATGTCAGTGCGGTAAATAAAAAAAAAAAAGAATATAAATGTTTGTTGTGATTTACTACCGACTTGTTGTCTAGAAACGAAACAAAATATTACACCAGAGGTGGACAAAAGAAAAATGGGAGAGAAATCAGTCCGAGTGTTTATGGTGGAAAGTAATCGCTCTGAGGGTCTGGTGTGTGTATGTGTGTGTGTTTTTCAACTCTCTTCTCAGCTTGAAGGGGTCATGTTTGTACCTTAGAGATGGTTCCGTTTGCTGGACGCGGACAGAATTAATGACGAATGTCCATTAGACATATTGATTTTTTCGTGACCATCTACCAAAAAAAAAACTATCTCTCCATCTGCCACACCCACAATTTCAGTTTCTCCCTCCCTCCCCCTTCCCCCCCCCCCAAGTCTTCCTCAACGCAGATAGGCGGGTGGTGTATCTGTTTGAGTATTGGAGGAAATGGGGCAGGGGGGACTCGATGAGCTGACTTGATAAACGTCCTAACCTTAGGCCTTGGGGGAGACGGGGGTGGGTGGGGGGGGGGAGAGAGAAACAACCTGACCACTTGTCTAGATGAATGCAGGGCAGATTTAGAATTGATAAGGCCCGTGATAAGCTATTTGAGATAATGTTACCTTTATAAGTACAGATATTATATGGCAGTGCCAAATATTTAAGTATATTTGACAATCGCTTACTAGGACAATTATTTGGGGGCCAACAAGCTATAGTTTGTGTAGCTTATACGTAAATCATGCACTGAATGAATGTGTGACTTCCCGCCAGTTACAGAAAACTCAAAGCAAGTGAAACGAGATCATCACAGTTGACAGTCAGACCTTAAGTGTGCGCGTGTTGTTGTTTTGTCAATTAATAAAAAGTGGCGAGTCTCTTGAATGAGTCTAATTGTCAGCCAATCAAAGTTAACCAAACAACAAGCATCATTTGAACTAATAAACACTATATCTAAATAGTGCAGAACTGATAAACACTATATCTGAATAGTGCAGAACTGATAAACACTATATCTAAATAGTGCAGAACTAATAAACACAATATCTAAATGGTGCAGAACTAATAAACACTATATCTAAATAGTGCAGATCTGATAAACACTATTTGTAAATAGTACTGAAATCCAATTTGACCGGGCATATGACTGCCCGACGTGGTTCCATTCAAACTAGTTCCTCTGCTTTATTTATCTCCCCCTGGCAAAACTATCCTACACCCTTTGCCCCCACCCCTACCCCTGCCCCCCCCCCGCCGCCACATCAATGCCCACATCTTCCACACACACCGCAGATCAATGTGGCGAACATGTACACGCACATAACTAGATCCACCGGTCTTGCCCAGCCAAAACAGCGCCCCTGCAGAGGGGTACAGATGCGGTCACAGTTATCAAAATGACTAACAAGCCATGTTTGCTGATATAAACAGTGATTAAGTACCCACACAAAAAAAAACAACAGTAGCCAAGCGTCAGCTATGGAAATACGATATCCTGTGGTGTGAGTGTTGGGGGCGGGGGGGGGGGGAGAAGAGAGAGAGAGGAGGGGATGAGCAATAGAAGTAATAACGGGATGTTTTTGTCGAATTTTTGAGGCTAGTTAAGTGACTTCTTGAATTTCCCTCCCTTATCTGAAATTTCCTGATCCACTAAAATGACTAAAACAAACGTCTGCCGAGAGTTGAAGCGTGCTGGTGTCACGTGACACTTAGTACGCAACGGGTCGAGAGGGGAGGGAGGAGGGGAAGGGCGCTATCTAAATACATGTATTCAAAATCCTGCTCTTAATCTTATCCAAAGTATGTATGTGTGTGTGTGTGCGTGTGTGTGTGTATGAAGTCCATGTAAGGATGAGATGTTTTATCTCTGAGATCAGTCATGGATGTAAACTACGGACCCGTGGGGGTCAAGTCCGGCCCGGTGGACAGTTTAAACCGGCCCGACACTCGGTTCAGGATGAAGCACAGAGCTATAGTCTTTAATGTTATTACGTTTTACATTTAATTCACTTTAGTAAATGTCAACACTCGATCCGTATGGTCTGTTGCCGGCCCCAAACAGTCAAACTTACGGACCCAATTTGGTACGTGGCTTGAAAATTTCGCACACCTCCACCACTGTCTTAGATCACATAAAACAATAAATGGACGGTTATATGAAGTCATTCTTTCACCCGCACCATAGCTAGGGGGGGGGCGCACCACTAGAGACATTGGCAGGTGGCTGGACACTAGTGTTGTTTTAGTCCCAGGTCATATTTTAGTTTCAGTTTTTATTTCGTTTTTTCTGTAATAATTTTAGTTTTCGTCTAGTTTTAGTCTTGCTTCTAATTTTAGTTTTAGTTTTAGTTCTCGTTGACGAAAAGTCAACATTTTCGTCAACGAAGGTTTTAGTTTTAGTTTTCGTCAACGAAAACAACACTACTGGACACACCCGTAGCCTACAGCACGCAGATCAGGCTGCATCAATGAAGACCCGGCTCGCCGACAAAAGAGACAGTGAGTGCATTCCAACACAATAGACAGTGAGTACATTCCGACAAAAAAGACAGTGAGTACATTCCGACAATAGAGACACTCCACACACCGCCAGTACATTCAACGTGAGTGAGAACTGATCATCTCATCGTTAAACGTTTACATTTTTTTATTATCGCGCTCCCAGTATGTGTTCACGATTTATATAGGCCAGCGGTGACCCAATGCGTCCTCTAGAGCAGTGGTCCCCCAACCCCCGGTCCGCGGACCGGTACTGGTCCGTGGAACGAATGTTACTGGGCCGCCCAAGAAATTATTTCCTTTGTATTTATCTCGTGACTGTACGACTTTCCATGGACTAGAAATAATCAACGCAAACCCCCTTTTCCAGTGGGCCGCGGTGAAATTATCAGACGCTGACCGGTCCGTTGCGAGAAAAAGGTTGGGGACCACTTCTCTAGAGCCACATCTACGGCTCTTCGGTGAGTTTTTGTGTGGCCCAATATGTATATAGGATTTTTTTTTTTAATAGTTGAGCTTCTCTTATAAAGCTTGCACAGACTATTGGAGGTCATGCGAAACTAGGCTGTCACCACGGACTATTCTATGGGATTGTGTGGCCGGTGCAATGCCCAGCCGCGTTTACTTTCCCCCCAACTAATGTCGGGTACACCCATTTGTAATAGGGGTGGACTTAAGGGACGTCGATCGGGCACCCGAGGAGAAAAGACCCTGCACTCTCCGGGGCTAGAACTTTCGATTAGCAGTTGAAACGCTCTGCCACACTGCCACCTATTGCTTATATATATATATATATATATATATATATATATATATATATATATATATATATATATATATATATATATATATATATAGCGGTTTCGCTTCTGCGTTCTATCGAAAGTAGGAAGTAAGGGGATATAACTCTATGCAAAGGTCTTGCAGGGTACAGCTAGTATATATATATATATATATATATATATATATATATATATATATATATATATGTGTGTGTGTATATATATACATATATATTAGAGCTGCTGATTAAACTGCGTTAATTTGCGACTAACGCGTCAAAAAAAATTTGCGATTAAAATTTTTAACGCAACACTTAAATGCGTTAATTTGACCAAATGCGGAAAGTTCACCAAATCGATAAATAACAGAATTTCAATCAACCATTTGAAGTTTAAGGTCCGTTCACTTATTGAGTAGATCTACCACCCCCAGCCTGTCGCAATTCGCACATACCCTCACCCCCAGTTATGTCGACTGAAGCCCCACTTGTAATATATAATGAAGATGTTTTGGTTATTTAGCCCTTCGACAAGTAAACCTCCTGTTCCCTTCCCTGTCAGTGTAAAAATAGAAAACTTTCATCCACTAGTTAACATTATATACTGTAGTGTATTGGTGGAGGTACTATAGTGTATTGTTGAAGGTATATTGAACCCGTTTATGATTAGATCAAAATAACGAGAATCTAGAAATTGTGTATAATTTTTTTGCGCATAATTTTGTATCGTATTTTGATAGTATATTATCTTGCTCGTCTGCAACAGCTTAACTAATAATACATCTGTACCCGAGACAGTGGTTGTATTTTTCATAATTATTGTGATACTGAGTTAAATTTTATATATGGCTGTTGATTTACTGCAATTAAAGCGTAATTAATGCGTTAAAAATGTGATTTCATTTTTTAACACTAACACCTATATGCGTTAAATTTTACCCAAAAGCTGTTTATTTCAGAGTTGCAGAAAAAAAATTAAAATATCAGTAAATAACACAATTCTATACCAGATCAGACGAGATTTAAAAATAAAAACAAGAAAAAAAAGACCCCGTTTGTCACGTTTGCATAAAATCATCGCAGCGATATGACCTTGAAACAATAGGATTGCCATTTCTTATTTCAAACTTATGACTGAATGATACAATTAGTGAACATCTGCACGTGTTATAGTTTGATTGACAAGTGTCATGGCTTTGAAACAATGTAACTTGTGGTTGGTAAGTGACGTCATCTTTCTGCAGCTGTGTCTAAAATGAAACTGGGATGGGCAAGGGGGGGGTATAAAAAAAACCCGCGTTAACAATAAGGGAGCAAATACTTTCTTGCTATATTATTATTTTATGAAGGAAAGGCACATATGGGATGCATTCGATGGGAAGTGGAGGGGGATATGTACAACTAGTTTGAGTACAAACAAATGTATTATATTGTGTCGATTAAAATGGTGTTAATTTGCGATAAAAATTTTAATCATGCGTTAATTGCGATCAATTTTTTTAATCGAACAGCAGCTCTAATATATATGTATATATATATATATAATATATATATAATATATATATATATATATCGGTCATAAATAATGGCTTAGGCGCGGGATGTTTGTGTGTTTGTTTAAAAAAAAGAATCACAAGTCTTGATAAGAACGAAACAAACCGCGACAATAATACAGGGACTTGTGTGGACTTTTACAAACTAGGTCAACAGCTAAACTATGTGATGACATCTTCTTAGACATATTGATAAGATAAATAATACTCGAATGGGAAAAAATGGTGGGCAAGAGGCGGGGCTGATCTTTGGTTGTTTTTGTTGTGTTGTTGTTTTAAGGAAAGATGGGGGGGGGGGGGGGAGCTAGGGAAGGCAAAAAAATAATAATTGATATATTTGGGGGGAGTCTATGCTGAAATACCTGTAGCATCATATTTGAAAGGTATTTCGACGGTGGGAGGACCTAGGCTTGGGGATGGGCTAACTACAGCCCGGGGGCCAAGTACGTGCCGTACTAGCTGCCCATTTTACACGCAATGAGGCTTCAGCGCCGTATTATATCGTTTCTTTTCATACTGACACCCTACAGGCCGGTGGCCCGGGCCTTCTGTAGCCCTCGATTTTTTTTAAAAAAAGTGTGCCCACCCGTGCCCTAGGCTGTCGCCTCGTTTGCCCGTCCATCAGAATGTGCAGAGGTGGAGGGAAAAAAAAAGGAAAGAGAGAAACAGCCCGCGCGTGCAAGAGATTGATATCAAGAGCAGGAAGTCAATGTGAAGAGCCATAAAACGTAAAGCGGAGCAAAGTCATGAGGTCGAACACAGCGCGAGGCGAGATAAGCAGGTCAGGATGAATCGAGCTGTTAAATTAAAATAATAATAATAATAATAAAATAAAGGGAAAGGTGAGGGAAATGCGATGTTCACGTTTGTCACTCGATAACAGATCTGTAAAAAAAAAAAAAACTACAACACAGGATGCGAAACAGTGACGTAATAGTGAGGGAGACACCACCACACGTGTAAATACATTACATTACAAAGACACATGGAGGCAAAAAAGTAATGACGCACTAAATAAGATCATTCGGGAAACACAGCACGGACACACGGATCCGTATTGAAGCAAATACGAAAATGAGTCAAGCAGCCTGGAAGCGCCCAAGTTCGAGGCCCCTTCACATCGGAACCAAGCTAGGGGGACCGCCTTAGCCCCCCCCCAAACCAAAGCCCCCCCCCACCACACCACCCCACATATCTATAAGAACGGCGGTGATCCTGAAGTCACGAGTTTTCATACAGAGACATCTGTCCATACGTATCGAGACACACGCTGAAACTCTTTAAAAAAAAAAGCCACAAACAAATACAAGAGAGAGAGAGACACACACAAAATGTCAGATCAACAACATAAACAAAGTCAACATTTTAAAATAAGTAAAAAGTAAACTACTTACCTTGTAGACACACGGTGAGCAGGTAAACCATAATACCGAATGACACATTAGAACACATTTGTAATGTCATCACCAAACTTTGGGGCTTGCGTGCGTGTCTGTGAGTGTGTAGATGCGATTGTGTGTGTGTGTGTGTGGCTGCAGCAGCCTCATATATCACATAATATCCCCGATTATTATTTAAAAAAAAAAGAAAACGAATCAGGAACAATAAACACTCAGTATTCAATCACAGCGTCCAGCAGCAAGTTGTGCACAGAAACACATGACGTCAATTGTGGGGTCCGCGTCTACGGGTCCGTCCTGTAGATCACTGTGAAAGAGACGAGAATTAAAAGTAAAAATAACAGACGACCAGTTTGACTTGGATGTATTTTAATTAAACTGAACACATACACATACACACACAGACAAGACATCAGACTTATATATCTCTAATACACACCCACTCATTCAATACAAAGGCCAATAAAAACTGAAAGTAAAAATAGAAGCAATCAAGTCAATCGCATATTTCCGATTTCTATATTTAGCTTGGAAGACGAGATAATGGTAAAAAACAAAAAAGGGGTGCGTGGAATGTTTTGAGGTTATTGTTTGTTGGCTTTTATTTTTTTTTTTATTTGGTTAAAATCATACAAGACGTGTTGTGTTTATAAATAGGAACTAGTTGTGTCATGTTACACATCACTCATTGCAGTACGCGGGGTTATCAATGACTAATACAACGACCAAGGGTTCTCACACTACGTGATCTCAAGGGCCGGCAGAAATGAATGATTTCCAGTACAGACGGGGAAGGAACGGGCAGTGTGTGTGTGGGGGGGGGGGGAGGGGGGGTTCCGTTCAATCTACTAGTATTTAAAAAAAAACATCTTCACACAACTTGATGGATTATATTGGTCATGTTTTACTTCAGACTGTAGATGAAAATACATTCAAATCTTAATGCATAATTATCTATCTCTCCGTTGCTTTTGAAATTTTTATTTTTAAACTGGGTTTACGAGCAATTGCTTTGGATGGCTTTTTTTTTTACATTTTTTTAAAAATGTCTTTCAAGTTGGATAAGGACATGGATTGGCTTTGCTTGTAATGAAAGTTTGACTGGTGTTTTTATCGCATAGCGTCATAATACACGGTATTATCAAATGACTATGTTTACAAGTGTTTATATGCGCACAGTATGTAGAGTTTACCAGGGAACTAAATATGAATAACGCCGTTTTGCCAGGATTAGCTCCCCCTGAACTCTCCAATGTAAAAAAAAAATGACGTCATCATTCTCTAGTAAGGGGGGGGGGGAAGCGGGTGTGGGTTTAGAAATTGCTGGTGGGCGGTAGAACACAACTTCATTCAGAGAGAGAGAGAGAGAGAATGAGAAAGAGAGATGAGATCAGGACCGGCATGAGGCATAGGGTCACACAAGGGGGGCGTAAAGCTCATCATCGTTTATTCTAGGAAACAGATATTAGTGTGCGAACTTTGAAGGAATATATCGAGCTTATTTGAACAATCTCGCCAATAACTGATAAGGCCCGATAAATGTATTATACATCTGGGCCCCTTACATTGATTGTACATGATGCCCCTCCCCCTAAATTGATTCTACATGTGGGTTCTTACATTTATCATATGTGAGGGCCCCCTAAATTGCCCCTACATGTGGGTCCTTTACATTGATTTTACACAAGGGCCCCTTACATTAATTCTATCTGAGGCTCCCCTAAATGATTCTACATGTGAACCCCCTAAATCGGTTCTACGTGTGAGGCCCCTTTTTGATCATACACGTGGGCCCCCTAAATTGATCGTACATTGGTTCTGTGTATGGGCCCCAAAAGATATCACACCAACCCAAGATAAAAAAAAAACCATTTTAGCTGACTCCAGTGAATTAATATTAACCTAGTACTGTGCGCGCCAACTGTCAATCGTCTCGTCTGATTCAATCAAATTGACAGGTCACAAATAAAAGATCCCGTGGGAGATAAAGTAGGATAGATCGCCCCGGCAGGGGATGAAAGTCCGACTTGGAAGGTGGGGTGGGAGGGGGTTAACATTAAAAGAAAGCCTGTGGCGTAAATCATCCCAGACTCGTTAGCATTAGGACTGGCATGGTGTTGTCAGATGTCACTTTCTTGTCATGACACGGCTGAGGTGACATTCAGTGACAGGGGGGGCACATTACTTTCTTTAACTTCCGGTCGGAATGACACACACACACACACACACAAAAATAACAACCACCACGAAACATCTTCACTTCCGGTGACATACTGAATGAGGAAGGGTGTTTCATCTATTTCTATTCTAAATCGCGCATTCCATCATGAAACTCATTCCCTGACTGAAACACCATCCCCACCCCTCAGCCTCACACACACACACACACACACACTGACACACAAACTCGCACACACAACAATCACTCCTCCTTTTCTCTTTAATCTTCCAGGAGTATCTTGTTCCATGCTGCTCACCAAAGCTCTTAACCGATTTGCGATGAAGGAAATATAGGGATGGGGGGGGGGGGGTTAGGGGCAGGGATTCTACAAATGTCTTACCTGTGCACAAGCTGCCAAATCCTCAAGTGCCTGAGGTTGTCAAACAATTTAAGAGGGTGTTGTTTTTTTTTTTTGGGGGGGTGGGGGGGGGGGGGTATTTGCAACCGAAGAGTGTCGGCCTAAAGAGGGGAGCGATCTGGTGGAAGATGGATTGGGGGGGGGGGGGGGGGAGAGAGGGTATTAGCAGTCATAGCTGGTGACTAAGTGTTTGTATTGATGATGCATACATACAAATACATACACATACATATATATGTATATATATATATATATATATATATATATATATGTATATATACTTATAAGACGCATTTGTTGTCTGTCTGTCTATCTGTCTGTTCCCTTATAACTCAAGATCCAGAAAACCAAATAACGTGAAATTTGTTACACATACACATAATTACATGGGGAAGGTTATAGGACATGTTTCGTTTCATCTCGATGGGTAGTTTAATTGTAATTAATTATTTTTATTTTAGTAGTTTACTATATTAAAGTAATCTCGACGGCGCCATAAATAAAATTCATCCGTGACGTCATTTCCCGATGATACATTTTTAAAAGAGGGGTAACTTCCGGAAACTCCAATTGTAAACATGGTGAAATCAATAGTCATATCTATTTACCTATCGTTTTATGTATTCAGAAGATTAAAATTAAGGTGCACTTTAATAAACCGAAATACGTTAATTAAAATGTTTCTGTGACATTATTAACATTATTAATACAATCTCAATGGGTAGTTTAATTGTAATTAATATTTTTAGTATTTTACTATTCAATGCACAGGGAATTCCCTGTATTCGCGCACCAAGTGAATGTGTAATTGAACGGACGGAGAAGAAGGGTTAGGGACGGAAAAAAAAATAAATATTGTTTTTTTGCTGCAAGTACACGGCTTTGGCCGGGATTAAAATAAGGTTTTCTGTTTATTTAAGAAGCGTAATTTGACGTTTAATTGTACAGAGAGAGGGAGGGGGGAGAGAGATAAATAGAGAGGGGGCAGGGAGGTAGAGGGATGGAGGGGCAGGGAGGGGGAGAGAAGGAGGGAGGGAAAGGGAGGGAGGGAGAGAGGTGGTAGGGAGGGAGATAAAGGGGGAGGGAGGGAGAGGGAGGGGTTGGAGAGAGAGGGAGGGAGAAAGGGAGGGGGAAGGAAAGAGAAATGAAGGGGGAGTAGGGAGGGAGATAGAGGGGAGGGAAGGAGAGAGATAAAGAAAGAGGGAGGGAGAGAGAGATAAAGAGAGAGGGAGGGGGAGGGAGGGAGAGAGAGGAAATGAGGGAGGGGGAGGGAGAGAGATGAAGAGGAGAGAGAAAGGAGGGAGGGAGAGAGAAAGGAGGGAGGGAGAGAGAGGGGGTAGGGAGGGGGAGAAAGGGGAGGGAGTGAGAGATAAAGAGGTAGAGGGGGCAGGGAGGGAGAGAGGGGGAGGAGGAATGGAGGAAGGTGGAGAGAGGGGGACGGGGGTGAGAGAAGGAGGGAGGGAAATAGGGAGAGAGAGAGGGAGATGGGAGAGTTAGGGAGGGAAGTAGAGGGGGAGGGAGGGATAAAGGGAGGGAGGGAAAGAGAAAGGGAGAGAGGGGTAGGAAGGGAGAGAGAGGGGAGGGAGGGAGAGAGAGAGAGGAAGGGAAAGAGCGGGGTAGGGAGAAAACAAAAGGTAAACAAAAAACATTTTAAACCCGGGAAAAGCCGGGTACTTGCAACTAGTATATATATATATATATATATATATATATATATATATATATATATATATATATATAGTTCAAGTAAAAAAAAAAAAGAAAAAAGTGAAGAAATCTTATTTAAAAAGAGATTGATAACAAGACAGGCAGTTGGGTAGATACACGGAAGAACAAAGACACATACAGACAGACTGACGGACGGACTGACGGACAGACAGACGGACATACATACTTACATATTGACATACAGACAGACTGATATATAAATTCTCTCTCTCTCTCTCTATATATATATATATATATATATATATATAGAGAGAGAGAGAGAGAGAGAGAGAGAGAAAGAAAGAAAGATAGATTGATAGATAGATAGATAGATAGATAGATAGATAGATAGATAGATAGATAGATAGATAGATAGATAGATAGATAGATAGATAGATAGATAGATAGATAGATAGATAGATGCAGGCATAAAGAACGTAAGATGTGATTAAATGTATACACAATGCCGAGTGTGCTGATCTATTCAACTTCACAGACACCGGTATGCCGGCGGGAGTCAGTAACACAACTGTAACAATTTTTTTTTTTTGAATGTGTATTGTTGACATAAGAGTGGGAAGGCAGAAATAAATTATATGGTGTCAGGGACGGTGTACATAAGTGACTGAATTGAAAGGCACTCGGTGTGCAACATGGGAGGGAAGGAAGAGATGGATGTATTGAGGACTGTGGACTTTCTACATGTGTGATGGTGGACACAATTATGTATATGGATCTAAGAGCCCTGGGTTCGATCCTCGGTGAGAATCAATGGAATTTTTGTCTGGTCCAAGTGAAAGTTGGTTGATAGTCCGACAAGTCCACCCAGCTTTAATTGGATATGTGACTTAAGTCGGGGAAGTAAAGGCGGCTGGGCGTTGTGCTAACCACACACAATCCCTTCAATATGCCGAGGTTATAGAAACAGATGAATTCTGAACTTTATCAGCCACGATGGCCCTATATGATTAAGGGAACTTTACTTATTTATAAGTTCAATATGATATTGTTTAATACTAAAAAAAAAAGAATTAAACAAATAATAAAAGTCAGCTCTAAAAGAATGCTTTAATTAAAATACACTCCATCTTACTGTGATAGAATTACTTGTAGAAAGTTGGCTGACTCAAATAATAAATGTAATCATTAAGTTATAATCTATACATTCAATCTAAATAAATACATGTACTGGTTTATTGCTTGGTTATGTAAACTGGGCTTAGTTTTGTTTTACGTTATATATATATATATATATATATATATATATATATATATATATATATATATATGTATATATATATAAGCAAAATACAAACAAAAAAAAACAAAAGGGAGGTAATAGAAGACTTTATTCTGTAGGGTTAAAAGCATCTCGAGACATTTCGTAAATAAACTACTTCCGCTCAAACAAACACGTGACACGTTCAGCAGACGTCTACGCGAAGTATACACTGACAAGAGAGAAAAACGAGATAAAATATAACACTCAAAGACGCAAACATAAACACTTTATACTGACACACACACACACACAGAGAGAAAGAGAGAGAGAGAGAGAGAGAGAGAGGGGGGGGGGGAATGGAAGAAAAAGATTAACAGGCAACGAATAGAAAGATAGAATGAAAGATTATTGTGCATAACAGTTTTAAACGTAATTTCTCTTCAGAGTTTTTATTTTATTTTAAATGTTAATGAGTTTGTCTAGTTCATGGGGAAAATAAGAGAAAATGCAAGCTTTGCATTTAGGTTTTTTTTCAAGTATTGTTGTGGATATTACACATATAGACAAAAAACGATAATAGTAAATAAAGATCTTTATTAAATCACTAGATTTAATTTTCAAATAAAAAAAAACAACAATATCAATATGGCTCTTTAAAAAACATTTCTTTAAAACTTAAAAAAAGTGTTGCTAGTAGAATAGGCTTATATTACCGGTATTTGTGAAATACCGGTATTTGTTCAGTTTACTTAGCTAACATTACTGTACAATTTTCGGCTTCACCCCACCAGTTTTTTGTTTATTTATTGTTGGTGGGTTTGTTTTTTTTTGTTCACATATCCTTTTCCAGGTTTGTCGTGGTTTCTTTCCCTCTTCTTTTTTTTTCAATAATATTTTTATGCGGGAGAATTTTCATCGTGTTTGTCTTTCTGCATCGCGTGTCAGCTATCACCCCACCACCTCACCCACTCAGCCCCTGTTCCATATTTCCTTCTGATGGGGGGGGGGGGTCGCGGGAGGTTGAAGAGCTCAACGAAATTCTATGCAAGAAGTTTTGAAGGTGAAGGCGGAGTAGTGGGGCGGAGGGAGGGGGGGGGGGAATGGAAGGGAGGGCCGACACTGCGACCTAATTAGTTTGCATCATCGCTCAAAAACATTTCAACTTAATCACCAGATTTGTGAACATCATCCCGTAAAAATGCAAGCTAGATTCATAACAATAATATTCAATCAACAATAACATTCAATCAACAATAGCATTCGCTCAACAATAACATTCAATCACCAATAGCATTCACTCAACAATAACATTCAATCACCAATAGCATTCAATCAACGATAACATTCAATCACAATAACATTCAATCAACAATAATATTCAATCAACAATAACATTCAATCACCAATAACATTCTGTCAACAATAACATACATCAACGATAACATTCAATCACCAATAAGATTCAATCAACGATAACATTCAATCATCATAGGGGCTTCCATCATATTTACAAAAATATATATAATTTAAATATTGTTTTCAAAATGTTTAAACTTCACTTAGTGGCAATCGGGGCAGATGAAGTGTAGAACTCTTCTGTTTCTGTAACCACGACATATGAATGGACTGGTTAGCACTACGTCCACCCGCCTTTATTTTCCCCCACATAATGTCAGGTACTTATTTAAAGCTGGAGTGGCCTTGGGGGGGATTTCACAGTTTACACCAAATTTTACTTGGAAAAATTCCCTTTGGTTCTCATCGAGGCTCAAACCCGGGACTCTCAGGTCTACATTCAAACGATCTTACGCCGCTCGGCAAATCCGTCCACCCAAATTCGTATATGTGCTAGTATTATTGTTATGATATCCGTTCATTATCCGGTCTACGGGTTGTGGTAATATAGCATTGACTGAGAAATGATACATGTATTTAGGAGACCTCTTACAATTTATTATTTGTTATTGTTTAAACATATTTTTGTGTGTTAAACCTACGCTGTTAATTATATGCTAACATTGCAATACGCTGTTCATTATGTGCTTCCATTACATCTCGAATGTAACGAGGGGCAGCATGTTGTTCCATCGTTACATCAGGTAATATGACGCCGACACAATACATGTAGAAAAAAAAAAGAAGTCGAAATGATATTGATAGCGACGGTGTGGAACGAAAGGTAAACAAATTACTGGATTGATATGTAAATACTTTTGTATTATGTTTTGAAATGTAACTATTGTGTATTATGTTTTTCTGTCATGAGTTTCTTTTTGATGTTTTAATAAACAGTTCCATTTGTGTCCAAAAAAAAACAAACATGAAACCCGGTTAATTAAAGATTTTTTTTTTTGTATTTGTCGGCTCTATGTATGTGTTGATTTTTAGAGCATTTTCGAAAAAAAATGCTCTATTGTCCCCGTTTTGTCTGTCTGTCTGGCCGTCTGTCCGTCATCACCCTAGATCTCAACAACTATAAGTCCTAGACCCATGATGTATATATCATTTTGTAGGTCTTGGCCTGCCAAGAAATGACTTTTTTCCATTTCGCGATCTGACCTCTCAGGGCCGTAAAAGGGGCCTTAGTACCGTTTTTTACTATATAAGCTATATTAATAAAGGAGCGCTATATCTCAGCAACTATAAGTCTTAGACCCATGATGTATATATCATTTTGTAGGTCTTGGCCTGCCGTGTGTACATCAAAAGTTCATTTCGCGATAGGACCTCTGAGGGCCGGGCTTCAGGGCTCATAAGGGGCTTATATATTATATATACACCTTGTACGTTCAATAGCCCGTTCATTTGGTGCGAAATACTGCAGCACGTAGTTTCACCAAGATTTATTAAGAAACTCATCAAATGAAATAGTAAGCTTGTGTTCTGAGTTTAATTGAAAGTATCAGAGCTATGCAACAATTGACGGAGTTTTCGGACGATTAAATGACTATAATTTCGAATGTTTTCAATTATGAGTCCTATTTCAGTAACCACAAACCACTTGTAGTTAGATTTAAGAGAAAATAATTTTTTTTCAAATATAAAGAAACGTCTTTATAAATTTTTTTTTACAGATATATGCATTACACAATTGAATTTATAAACATTTCCAAAATTTACAAATATTTACTGAAAGATAGCATACGTACTGATACATAACATGAAAATGCGCTAACACGTCCTGTGTCCAGAATGGAACAGGCTTAATTGCTTGTTTTTACAGATATATGCATTACACAATTGAATTTATAAACATTTCCAAAATTTACAAATATTTTCTGAAAGATAGCATACGTACTGATACATAACATGAAAATGCGCTAACACGTCCTGTGTCCAGAATGGAACAGGCTTAATTGCTTGTTTTTTTGTATTTGTCGGCTCTATGTATGTGTTGATTTTTTTTGTTGTATTTGTCGGCTCTATGTATGTGTTGATTTTTTTTGTTGTATTTGTCGGCTCTATGTATGTGTTGATTTTTTTTGTTGTATTTGTCGGCTCTATGTATGTGTTGATTTTTTGTGTTGTATTTGTCGGCTCTATGTATGTGTTGATTTTTTTTTTGTATTTGTCGGCTCTATGTATGTGTTGATTTTTTTTTGTATTTGTCGGCTCTATGTATGTGTTGATTTTTTGTTGTATTTGTCGGCTCTATGTATGTGTTTATTTTTTTTTTGTATTTGTCGGCTCTATGTATGTGTTGATTTTTTTTTGTATTTGTCGGCTCTATGTATGTGTTGATTTTTTTTTATGTGTTGGCTCTATGTATTTTTTATTATCGTAAGAGCATATATTGCTCTTATGGTCATGGTTTTCCCTCATTTCATTGTTTCTTCTTTAGCCGTGCCTTGTTTACCCAAGTGTTCTCAGCCCGGTTCAGCGCGTACCCCAAACCAAACTCTACGCCTACCCCTGGGGTGAGAAGCGTACATCATTTAGGGCAACACTGCACTAAACCCATTTGAGATCCACTGTAATCTACTTCCAAACGTAAAACAGCTTTCCAGACTTTCTAAACATTTTTTTTCAAGTGCATTCCTTTTTTTAAATCAAGCACACATGGGGGGGGGGGAAGCATGTGTCCCCTATAAAGAGAGAGAGAGAGTGAGAGAGAGAGAGAGAGAGAGAGAGAGAGAGAGAGAGAGAGAGAAGGAATTCCAAAAATGTGCTAAGGTCTGAAGACGTCCTTAATTTCCGGTTGACAAATACTCACACACACACACACACAATGGTCTTAACAAAGGGCGGGGCAGACGATGATAATAAAAAAGGGGTAATTTCTTTTACAGTGAGACCCAGTGATAAATGTTATGAGAGGAAGGCCCAGGGGTCTGTCGGTATTGTTTAGTGATAATCTGCACCCCCTTCCCACCACACCCAACTGAAACACGTGTTTGGCGCTAATTAACTAAATGATTCTGGGCAGGAGACCCCGCCAGGTCTCTCTCTCTGGGTCAACCGCCGACGCCTGACAGTGTGTTTACTAACAATCATACACAAGGAAATACGTATGGTACATACGCCTATGTTTTAAAGCTGCACCACGACTCCAAAGAGTCCAACTATATAGCCCAGGGGTCGGCAACCTTTTGAGACGGAAGAGCCAAAAGGTATAAATTACAATTTTCTCAGTTTTTAAAGAGCCACTCAAATTGTTGTTTCAATATTATGGTATTTGTTGAGGATTAGTCATATAGAGTAGTATAATTGTTATTATTTGCACATGGAACTGGAAGGCCGTGATTTGTCATCGAAAGAGCCGCAACTTGACATCGAAAGATCCGCAGGCTGCCGACCCCCTGATATAGCCAAATGCGGCCCTTCTTAAACTTTTTGAGCGACTCTGTTTTATTTATCATCGGTTTTATTTATCATTTCATTATTGTCCCCGCGCCCCCCCCCCCAACACCCCTTAATCTGATGTTGATAAATTGACTACAATGCGGGGTTTTTTTTTAGTGTGTGTGTGTGTGTGTGCGTGCGTGCGTGTGTGTGTGTGTGTGCTAGTAGAAGACAACGAACATAAAATGCAGCTCTTTTTCGACCTCATACGTGGCCCAACCACCCCTGAAAAGCAGAAGGAGCTTGTCTTAATTGAGTTTCGTAAACTGCGTAGAGCAGTGATTCCCAAAGTGAGGTATGCGTACCCCAGTGGGTAGGCGAAGAGTTTGACGAAGGGTACGCCTGCACCCGCCTGAGAACACTTGGGTAAACATCCAAGTAAACATAATAAAAGCAAGATTGTTTTTTTTTTTTATTATTATTTTATTAGGGGTACTCAGTATTACGAAAATTAAAAAAAAAAAGAAGGGGTACACAGATTTTGAAGGTTTGGGAAACACTGGCGTAGAGTATAACACAACAGATGGTAGATGAAAATACTGCATTGACGTTGTTGCTTGTATGATTTACACAAATGGGGGAACGGGTACCGTTGATTTCTTAAGGTACCCTGGCTATGTAATCATTTCGCGATACAGTTACCTAATGGCGGTGGCTTCGAATACGACCGGGTGTGTTTCGTATTTTTTTTTCCGAGACACGACCAGCAAACTTTGATGACGTCAGTAAACAGAATGAATGAGAACTCGTATTTACTGCAGACTTTGATGACGTCATTTGCTGTTAATAATCGGAGATATTTTTATATTTGGCTTTAATTTTTTTCGGGTCTGTCTAAGCCTAATAAATAAAGTCATTTGCTGTTAATAATCGGAGATATTTTTATAATATTTTTTTTTTAAATCAACACGGCTTTGAATTGTATATTTTAATTGTCAGGATATATGTCTAAGACTAAGAGTTTTCGGGTCTGCCCAAGCCTAATAAAGTCGGACGAATAAAACAAAAAAATATGCGCTAAATTAGTATCTATCGTACCCACCCCCCCCCCCACCCAGAAAGCTAACACTCGTTAATTCGTCTCCGTCAGTATTTGGTTCGATTCTCGGATATAAATGCTTCCCCATCCCCTCTATTTTCGTTTCTTAATCTTATTATTATTTAGTAAATTTGAAACATGTAGGCGTCTCTGAATTTTTTAAAGTGTGACGCAAAAATGATGGTAAGGACAAGTTATGTAATATTTAGCCTTAGGACTAGCTATACACTGCAAGGCCTTTGCAGTAAGATAAACTATTGCAAAGCCATTGCCGAACCTAGGATTTGGGGGGCCTTGCATTTTGACATTCGATACCATGACATGAGATTATGTACTTAATATGGATGGTCGTGCGGTAACGCGCTCGACTGTCGACCTGAAGGTACCTGGTTCGATCTCCGGTGAGGACCAAGGACATTTTTCAGGTCTTGGCTCAAGTTCCCGATATATCTCCCGTGGTGCCTCCATGGCCATTGCACTATCGGCTATGGTGGAGATGAAAGAAGGGCACCATAAAAACCGTCCCATTAGCGGTTTATAGGATCTAAGAGATTTCATCTCATCCTTACAGGGACTTCACACACACATATGTACTTAATATTTAATGTAAAAAAATTATTTTGGGGTCTCCCTCAAGCTGGAGCCTGGCGGGACTTTCGATTTTGGACCCCCCTCCCTTAAAATTGTTACGCCTCTGTGTTCAGCTTTGATACATATTTTCAAAATATTTTTTTTTAAGTTATGAAATAGTTAAAAAAAACCTAATTAGTTGTTGTTTCTTTTTTTTACAACATCCTAAAATATAAATTATTTCAATTAAAAAAAAAATGTCAAAGATATCTAGTTGGTTAATTTTCATTAAAACAGCTAAAAGGATACATTCGGAAAAAAAAAAAAACACAATAAAAAAAGTTATGTTTCTGAGAGGAATCGAACCTGGATATAGTCAGCATAAAAATGAGCCACAGACCGAACGGTTTCACCACTGTGCCAGGAGGACACATAAGCAAAGTTGCAATTTTAATGTATAAGTAGACAAAATTACTCGTTCCCGCGAAAAGAAAATAACTTTAAATCATAAGAGTTCTATCTGTTTACTGACGTCATCAAAGTTTGCTGGTCGTGTCTCGGAAAAAAAAATACGAAACACACCCGGTCGTATTCGAAGCCACTGCGTTACCTAATATTGAAGCTGAGAGGCGTGGGCAGTTCGATGGGGCCTGGTTTGTGTCGTGGTAAGGGGGGGGGGCAAGATTTGCTTACATGAGGATTCAATGAAATGATAGGCACAGAGGTAAAAACAAGTCAATCGAGAAAAAGCCCCATTCCTGACAACAACAAAATAATTTACATTTCATGGATTAGCTTAGTAGTCGTAAATTCTCCGACACCTTAAAGCAGAGGTTTTCAACCTGTGGTCCGCGGACCCCCGGGGGTCCGCGGGAGGCTTAAAAGGGGTCCGTGGCAAGTCAATGAAATTAGCGATTTTCTCCTATAAATTATTGCTTGGTTTGGTTGATTGGTTAGCTTTTAGCTAAACAAAAAAATATACAAGCTATGCCAATGTTTCCGGTACAGACAACAATGTGCAGAATTGAAAACTCCGCTAGTATTTGCTTATGCTACGTCTGAAATATGAACTAGAGTGCATACTACATGTACTTGTGTAGTGAGTTTTTGAGTCGTGTCATCTTGGCAATGTTTCTTTCTTACTGAGCTATGGCGTCACTGTTAAAACATCCGCCAAGTGCGACAGCGTGTGTATTGTTGATAAATAGTCTGGCTGATCATTCTGTAATGTTTTTATAACAAACTTTGGAAGGGCGGAATGCGCCATAGATACTATGAGATTACAATGTCGGTCATGTTTAGAGAGAGTTTGTATTTTTAGGTGACACATACCTGGGAAAAAGATGACCTGGTTAGGCTGGAATTAAAAGCAAGGCTTAGCGGCCTTGTGTTTTCAAGAGACAAATGTTGTGAAAAGCTAATTATCTACTGTCTGGTATCGTGTGTATGGCGCCGAACTTTGATTAATGTTACAAAGAATCAGTGTCCCAAAGTTTCTAGGTTGAGCATTGTATTTACAAGAATATAGGTGTAAATCGCTACCAGAGAAGTGAAGACAGACACTTATAATCACAATAACGCACAAAGTATAACTAATAATACGAATAGTTATGACACCTAGTAGCATGGTTAAATTTGTGAAGAGGAAAACTGACCAGAACCTGGAAGATTCTGATGATCAAGCAGCAAAAGACGAACGAAAAAGAAAATGGCGCAAGTTTAATCCAGAATATATATCATTGGGCTTCACCGCAGGAGGGGACCGATGCTAACCAACCTCTTTGTGTCGTATGCTTGCAAACATTATCGAACGATCCAATGAAGCCTGACAAATTGAGGCGCCATTTGACCACAATGCATTCGGAACTTGCCAGTAAACCGAATGAATACTTTGAGATGCGGAAAGAGCTCTATTTGAAACAGAAAGACAAACTGGTGGCTTGCACTACTGTGAACGAGAATGCTCTTCGATCGTCATATTTAGTAGCATTACGAATAGCGCGTTCCAAAAAAACCTCACACAATTGCAGAAGAGCTAATTCTACCAGCAGCAGTTGACATGTGCGAAGTCCAACAGGACACTGCGCTTGCAGTTCAGCAGACTGTCACTGTTGTCGTTCTGGCTAGCATGTTTCCAGAAGTACTCGCTGCTGTCAGACAAAGCCATCAGTGTCCTGCTACCATTTTCTATGACGTACTTGTGTGAAACTTCATTCTCTGCTGTTATAGCGATGAAGACCAAGTACAGGTCCAGACTGGACATTGAACATGAAATACACATATGTTTATCACGCATACCACCATGTTTGGACAAACTATGTAGTGCCAAAAAGGCACAGCCTTCCCACTGAACAGCACTGTGTAACGGACATACCAGTGGAATAAATACTCGGTGAGTATTTCATTATTTGGATAGGTAGATATTCCCGTATGTAAAATGACTTTTACATGATGTGCGCGTAACTTAGGATAGGCCTACCGTTTATCAGAATTTAAGTAGATTGCATCCGTAAACTTTATAAGACATATTAGGGCCCAACCTGAGGTACGAAAAGTTAAGGCCAGGGCACTTGGTCTCTGGGGGTCCGCCACCCGAGCGTGGTATGTCTGTGGGGTCCGCAGGGTAAAAAAGGTTGAAAACCTCTGCCTTAAAGGAGTGTCGCACCATTACGCTCTGAGACTAATCTCTTGTTGAAAGAGAGACTGCTCTTTTTTGGCAATTACGCGCACTTGAATTATTAATAACATGAACGGAATTTCCCGCAAAATGTTTTAGCTTTTATGAAAAAAACATTCAACGTAGCGAAATACTTTTTTTTCACTCTGTGAAGAAGCTACGAAATTTTTCCCCCAAAGATATCGCGATATATCTGAAATATGGAACCTCTTCTTGACATGTAAGTGCATTCAATGGTGGGGGTTGCATTCATTTATGAACATGTGTGCCCTCTAAACGGGAGTAACTAGGGTGGCTACATGTATTATCTACACACAGAAAAAAAAAAATTTTAATAGATGTTTCAAAGTACTTTCCGGTAAACTAAATCTATCAACTGCAGACGTGAACTGTGAGTAAAAGGTTCTACTGAAGTGGTTTCTACCACAGGACGAAACTGACTTTTGATGAATTTCGCCGATAAGATTTAAACCGAAGAAATTAAAGCTGCAAGGCATTTCAGAAGATGGTGTGATAATGTTCAGCAACTCCAAGTGTTTAGAGGATGGTATACAGAAGATTGTGTTCATATGATGGTATAAATATGACAGTATAAATAAGATTGTGTTCATATGATGGTATAAATATGACAGTATAAATAAAATTGTGTTCATATGATGGTATAAATATGACAGTATAAATAAGATTGTGTTCATATGATGGTATAAATATGACAGTATAAATAAGATTGTGTTCATATAATGGTATAAATATGACAGTATAAATAAGATTGTGTTCATATGATGGTATAAATATGACAGTATAAATAAGATTGTGTTCATATGATGGTATAAATATGACAGTATAAATAAGATTGTGTTCATATGATGGTATAAATATGACAGTATAAATAAGATTGTGTTCATATAATGGTATAAATATGACAGTATAAATAAGATTGTGTTCATATGATGGTATAAATATGACAGTATAAATAAGATTGTGTTCATATGATGGTATAAATATGACAGTATAAATAAGATTGTGTTCATATGATAGTAAAAAAAAAGATGACAGTGTAAATAAGACTGTGTTCATATGATGGCATAAAGATTCAATCTTCACATGACTCAATCTTCCTATGATTCAATCTTCATACGATTTCCACATTCTACCGATTTAAAATATTTTAACACATTTTTAGTTTTACTCTTAAGTTACGTCATAATGTCGTCACGGACTAAACCTCCAGCGGTCGGACCCTGCCCCACCCCCACGGACAAAACACCCAACCGACAACCCCCCCACACACACACACACGGACATAAACCCCAGCGGACAAAACTCTTCCTTTGAGTTTACTTTAAAGTAACATTTAACTTTGATGTAAAAAAAAAATTTTTTTTTCGATATAATTTATAAAGATAAAGCATTTTAAGTACAAAAAAATGTAATGAAGAACCCTAATAAGATCAAGTTTGTTATTTTGTGTAAAACTATTTAAAAACCTTTATGGCAGATATTTTTTTTACAATTTACCAAAGTAAAATTACATTAAAACATGTAAAGGTTCAATGTTTCGTATTATATATAGCAAATATAAATAACAAATAACAGTTCTTTATCATGCTTTCATTACACATTTCACTGATTTAATTTTTTTATCGGGGGGGGGGGAGATGGTGGCCGGGAGAGATGGGGGTGGGGGCGGGGGGTGATTGGGGGGTATGTCCACTTGCGGTTTTGTCTACTGGCGGTTTTTGTCTACTGGCGGTTTTGTCTACTGGTGGTTTTTTTGTCTACTGGCGGTTTTGTCTACTGGCGGTTTTTTGTCTACTGGCGGTTTTGTCTACTGGCGGTTTTGTCTACTGGCGGTTTTTGTCTACTGGCGGTTTTGTCTACTGGCGGTTTTTTGTCTACTGGCGGTTTTGTCTACTGGCTGTTTTTTGTCTACTGGCGGTTTTGTCCTGCTCTCCTGTCTAGCTTCTTACGACGTATCAAAAAGGAAACAACAACTCGCAGTCTATTGGTGGTCCTGCCAGTTGTTGTACAGTTGGGTGGTAAATAGATGACAACAAAGGCGTATGAATTCAAATTGGTGTCGTTGATGCTTGTTATCGCATTGTTACTTGGAAATAGTTTCCACCTCCATTTGACGATGCTGAACCAAGATAAACGGTCATTTTTTTTTAGCCTGTTTATTTAACAGATATTTCACCACAAGGTAGATTGACAATGACCGTACAACGAATGTCAGTGACAAAACAACTAATGACAATGACAGTACAATGAATGACAAAGATGCCAGTCAATCATCAGAGATGTTCCATGGGATATTTGTTCCTCTGTCAGCCTACGTCATCGCTGGTGCTGACACACACACACGCGCACGCACGCACACACACAGACACAGACAGACAGACAGACAGACAGACAGACAGACAGACAGATAGATAGATAGATAGATAGATAGATAGATAGATAGATAGATAGATAGATAGATAGATAGATAGATAGATAGATAGATAGATAGATAGATAGATAGATAGATAGAAAGTACTGTCACACGCTTCATAAAATTGGAAGAAAAAAAACAGATTTATTTCACCAACAATTTATTTACCTGTTGCATCAGGTGCATAATAATTGTGTGCGCCTATCTGTCTGTGTGCGTATATGTGTCAGATAATAAGCCAGACTACACACTCGCGCACGCACACACAGACAGAACTACATTCCTCGGCAGACGATAAGAAGGTCTGGTGAGGTCATAGGTCATGCCCCCTATAAAGCATTTTTGTCATCCTGTATTGTTTCAAAGGGTGTGGTATGCATCGGTGTTAAACAAAATGTCATTTCGCATTAAAACCTAAAAGAAAAAAAATTCTTTTTTTTAACCAACCAACCGTTCTGTTGTTTCTTTTTTTTTTAATAAAAGGAAATGATTAGACGACTTGTTGCTAAGGTCATCTCCAATGACGACCGCTGTAAACGGTGCCAGAAAAGCAAAAGACTCCCATTGAATCCTGGCTTGAATTGTCTCCAAATTGTCTCCGCAACATCGCAATAAGACCACATTCAAATTACTTACTGCATAATGTACATGTGTATCTAGTTATAAAAGAATATCCCCTCTTTGCTTTCTATAATTATGTTTGTGTAATTGTCCATACCGGCAAATTAATTAGTTTTGGCCCGAGGGCGTCATTCTCGTAATTTCACGCTGAAAGTACAATAACAAAAAATGTAAGATGAGTGCAATAAAAAGGTAACCATTGACCAAAGATGAGATTTAGAAATTTGAAAGTGGTACAACTACTAAATACTTTCACGAAATAAGTGAAGTAAAAGTAAAGTTCCCTTCTTAGCCCTAACGGGCCATCGGGGCAGATGAAGTGTAGAATTCATCTGTTTCTATAACCTCGGCATATGAAAGGGATTGTGTGGTTAGCACAACGCCCAGCCGCCTTTACTTCCCCAACTTAAAGTCAGGTACCCATTTAAAGCTGGGTGGACTTTGTGGGACGACTTCGTACCGAATTTCACATGGAAAAATTCCATGGGCCTCACCGAGGATCGAACCCAGGACTCTCAGGTCGACAGACGAGTATCTACACCACTCGGCCATCTGTCCCACAAAATAGACTGAATAAAAACGATAACTTTGCTATACCATCGTTATTATCAGTAAGTATTAATTTATACAGAGCTTATAGACACACTGGTAAACACAAGTAATTTATCTTAAATACTTATTATTTAGCCTGTCTTAACTTTAAATTCAACCCAGACCTAAACGTAAATATGAATGCGATAAATCTGAGACTATTTTACATAGCACCGTTTACCCTAAATTTACTGCGGTACTAGGAAGAAGGCGTATGCTGCAAGTTGTCTATACAGTGGAGAGACAACCAGGCAGAAAGTAATGTGGAGAAATTGATTCAGCTACTGACTGAAAGTCCCTGGTTCGATCTCCTGTGAGGGCCAATGGATATTTCAGGTCATGGTGAAAGTTCCACGATATATCTATCGTGTTGCCTCCATGGCCATAGCACTATCGGCTATGGTGGGGATGAAAGAAGGGCATCATTAAAACCGTCCCATCAATGTTTTATAGGATCTAATAGATTTCATCTCATCCTTACAGGGACTTTACACACACACACACTGACTGACACTGACTTATATCAACCGTGGTGCCACCCTAACCATTGCACTATCGCCAATGGTGGGAATGAAAGAAAGGTACCTTAAAACAACAGTCCCTTTAGTGTTATAGGACCTAATAGATATCACGTCATCCTTACAGGGACATCACACACACCGACTGTCACTGACCTAAATAAAAAAGTGGACTAAAAAAAATGTCCATCTCATAACAGCCATCTTTAGAATCGTGTGCGAATTTATTTTATTATAATACAACTTACAAGCAAATTGTGTTTATTTAGTTATGGAAAGGAAATGCAGCTGGGAGTTGTGCTATACCTTCATATGATGTGGTAACTGAAACAGGTGAGTCCGACACACACACACACATATAGCATGAACCAGTCCTCCTACTGACCCAGTGCGATATGGTGGCCCTGACCTGTAGACATAGTTTGTAAGCCAACAGGTTCTATCCTACACTCATAACATGGACCTGCGGCCTTAAAGCTATATATATATATATATATATATATATATATATATATATATATATATATATATATATATATATATATACTAGTTGCAAGTACCCGGCTTTGCCCGGGTTAAAATAAGGTTTTCTGTTTACCTTTTGTTTTCTCCCTACCCCCTCTCTCGCTTCCTCTCTCTCCCTCCCCCTCTCTCCCTTTCTTTCCCTCCCTCCCCTCCCTCTCCCCCTCTCCTTCTCTCCCCCTCTCCACCCCCTTCTCTCCCCCCCTTTCCATCCCTCTCTCCTTCCCTCTCCCCCTTCCTCACTTCCTCCTTCCCTCTCTATCCCTCCCTGCCCCCCTCTCACTCTTTATCTCTCATCCCTCCCATTTCTCCCATCCTCCCTCCTTCCCTCCCTTCTTTATCCATCCGTCCCTCTCCCATTCCCCTCTCTCCCTCCCCTCCTCCCCCTTCCTTCCACCTTAGTTTCCTCTCTCTCGCTCCCTGCCCCCTCTCTCTTTATCTCTATCCCTCCCTCTCTCCCTCCTCTCTATCTCCCTCTACTCCCACTCTCCCTCCCTTCCTTTCTTTTTCCTTCCCTCCCTTTCTCCCTCTCTCTCCCCCCCTCTCCCTCTCCCCCTCCTCCCTCCAACCATCCTTTCCTCTCCCCCTATCCCCTCTCTCTCTCTCTATATATATATATACATATTATTATGGCTTCACACTTCTTCTAAAATCCATCCTCATTCATTTACCTTCCTCAAACTGTACAAATCGGGAAGCATGAAAAAACAACAATTCTTTGCATCACAAAGGCACAATACAGCACCAGCGCGCAAGTTCTATTCGATCATCGGGAAATGACGTCACAGAAGAGTTTTTATCTATGGCGCCGTCGAGATTACTTTTATATAGTAAAATATACTAAAATAAAAATAATTTATTACAATTAAACTACCCATCGAGATGAAACGAAACCTGTCCTATAACCTTCCCCATGTAATTATGTGTACTTGTACCAAATTTCACGTTATTTGATTGTCTGGATCTTGAGTTATAAGGGAACAGACAGACAGACAGACAACAAATGCGTCTTATAAGTATAGAGATATATAAACCAGCAACGTTTGTCTTGCAGACAGAATTAAAGACTCGAAGGTTGTCTAGAAGGGTAATAAATGTCATCGGTGTATATATTGTCCCAGATATTGACGCAGCGGGCGCATAACTTGTCTGGCTCTGGTGTTTCCCTGTTCACCTGAAAGCAACCATCGCTTTCTCCCCCCCCCCTCAATTAAAAATCAAAGAGTTTGTATTCTGAAGTTGGTTTCTAAATAGTTATACGTCATTGAAAGGGGTCCAGTGGAGGCCTTTGAGAGTGGCAAGTATGGCTACCTTCCTACTACCCAAGCCAAATGGGGTCCAACGAAAGAAGTATTATATAAAGTATGCAAGTGTGACCATACCCCCCCCACACACACACACACATTAGACAGCTGTCATATGCCCAGCGCATTCACTCCTGATGCTTTGGCGGGAACTGGAAAGAACCAGTTCAGCAGCCGACCATCAAGTCGTCTGATCAGATATAAACAGATAATTATTATTTAAGGCCGCCCTTGGATGTTATCCACCACCTCAAAAAAAAAAAATACTTTCTCCGCTGTTTCATGTTATTTTTTTTAAATTATCGTTAGTTTTTGTTTTGTTTTTTCCATGCCCCCCCCCTCTCGGTCAAGGTCTAGCCTAACCGTAATTTGTCGACTTTGCTCCCTAACCCACCCCACACACGCACACAGCGATATGTTGCCCAAGCGAATTATAACCTCCTAATAAATAACACACACCAGAGGGCCAATCAAATGAGATGTTGCAGAACTGCGATAACAGCAGAAGACGAATTACGATAACAGCGAAAACGTAACAACAACAGCACACACACACACACACATACATACAAAAATCACCAAAATGAAGTGCACAGTTTAAAAGAATATAGCATAATCTAATATATACATCACAACCAAGCTGATATAACTTTGACCTCCCCCCTCTCCCCTCTCTTTCTCTCTCTCTCTCACACACACAACACACACACACACACACACACACACGTTTTCATTCATCTGTGAAAGGACACAACGCAACAGCCCTGTCTTATAATTATAACAGTAACTGTACACTGATTTAGACAGCTTCAGCAGTAGATCCTGCATCACCGCTGTATAAATAATTGAACCACTCAAGTCAAGCTATATGGGAATAAAACAAAAACAATCCAAAACAAACAAAAAAAAAACTGCAGCCATAAGTAATTTTATATTTGGTCTGAATTCCTTTTTCTTCACCGCATCCATCAACAAGTTTATTGGATTATCTGGCCAAACAGTTTGCACGCGCTTTTGGATGCACGTCGTGAATTTCTCCCCCCTATGTGTCAGAACTCCCAGATTTTTCGTTACTTCATTTCGCCCGTGCCTTAAACGAAAAATTGAAAGCAGCAGAAAAAATTGTTGTGATGTGTAAGAGAGTGAGAGAATGCCAACGTAAAAGTATGTGTTAAATATGACAACTAGTTACGATTCCTTCAGGAGCGAGAGATGATAGATACAGTAGTGCTCGTGTTAATTAGGGTGCTCGGCTCATGGATAACCGTTATTATCCAAGGTGTGAATACCCACAGTTTAAAAAAAAAAGAAGAGGATGATCAATAAACATAACCCATGAACTAGGCCGAGTAAACCAAAGACTGTGTCATTGTCCAAAGCGTCCATCCATACCCAGACAGTCAAAAAAAAAAAACAATCAGTATACATAGCCAATCGACAGCGCGTCGTAAACTAAAGACTGTCGTTGACCTAGACATTGTTGTAACCTACAACCAGTCGTTCAAACAAGCGAGTCGTTATCCAAGGTTACCTCTATACACGTAGCTTGCTAAATAGCTGCCATTAAGTTACCTCTGTACATGTAGTTTGCTAGAGAGCTTCATTAAGGTACCTCTATACATGAAGTTTGCTAAATAGCAGCATTAAGTTACCTCTCTACAAGTAGTTTGCTGGAGAGCTTCATTAAGTTACCTCTGTACATGTAGTTTGCTAGAGAGCTTCATTAAGGTACCTCTGTACATGCAGTTTGCTAAATAGCAGCATGGAACAATACAAGTCTTTGACACAAGTATAAACTTTGAGTTTCTCGTATTAATCACTAAAGCACTTAGTAAACTTTGTGGCCTATATTTTGTTTTCCTCCATAAACACGTGCTCTATATTTTATAAACCACCCTACACCCCACCCCCCACTTTAATAACACAAACATTCAATGACCTAAATATGAGCACAAAATACATGCATCCTAGTATAAAGCATAAGCTGTTGCAACATGTTGAAGATAAAATAAACCAGTAAATCTGTTTCACATCTACAAGTTAAAAAAAGCAAAAAACATCAATATGTTACTATGTCTGGAAATTACAACAGACGGTTGTCTAATCTTGTACTACATCTGTAAGTTACAAAACAGAATTAGTTCGGGCTAGGACATGACCTTAAATGTCCAGTATCTCGTATCACTGCGAAAGGTCAGTATATATCAAACGTATCTAGTGGCCAAACGACTGGAAAACCTGACACTAGCGATGACAGGTAACCGTGACACTGGTGATGACAGGTAACAGTGACACTGGTGATGACAGGTAACCGTGACACTGGTGATGACAGGTAACCGTGACACTGGTGATGACAGGTAACCCTGACACTGGTGATGACAGGTAAGTGACACTGGTGATGACAGGTAACCCTGACACTGGCGATGACAGGTAACCCTGACACTGGCGATGACAGGTAACCCTGACACTGACAGGTAACCCTGACACTGGAGATGACAGGTAACCCTGACACTGGTGATGAGTCTGATGACAGGTAACCCTGACACTGGTGATGAGTCTGATGACAGGTAACCCTGCCACTGACAGGTAACCCTGACACTGGCGATGACAGGTAATCATGATTCTGCAATCACAAGGCCCACGTCAATGTCAACTGTTGTAGTGCTGGGCTGCACGCACGAGACCACCGCCCCTGCACCCCCTTACCTTACTCTTTTGCCAAACATCGGAAAGTGTTGGGGGAGGGGGCGAAAATATGTCACAAAAGTGACACAGGTGTGTCTAAACAAGTTATCGACAATCTCCGTGCACGGAACTGGGTATTTCTGTGTGAGTGGTGGTCTAAGTAATCATAACCATTTCATTGTTTGGAGTAATTGTTGTTTTTTGTTGTTTTCAAATATCGCCTTCCGTTCCCCCAACCTACCAAAGTACACCATCAAGACTATTTCTTAGAGATAGTGTCAAGACTGTTCTGAGAGATAAGTGTGCACAGAGTCATTTTAATAACATCGCTTCCCATATTGTTTGCATTTCTTACAACCTCAGTTGTTTTTTAAACATAAAAAACCCACACTTACAGTCGATAGAACCACTGCCCATAGGCTCAGCCACCCCCCACCGCCTAAAACCGCTGTCAATTATTGCAACAACTGCCCATTTCACAGTGACAGACTGCCCATAGCACAGTGACAGACTGCCCGTTGCCTTGAACCACTGTCCATCGATGCATCAACCGCCAACTGTTACAAAAAACTGCGATTTTTACAGCCACTCCGGGAGTATCGCCAGTCAGTTGCAGTGGTGGGGTGGGGGTGCGTTATAAAGGTGTGAACACAAGACCCTAACACGACAGAATGAGCTTTAAATTTCCACATCCGCGAAGCAACAGTCCATAGGTAGTCCATTGCCTAGAGCCACTAAATATTTCCTAGACCCACTGCCTATTGCCTACAGCCACTGCCCAGTGCCCATTGTTATAGTCCACATAAATAAACCCACATAAACACACCCCACAAATGGTTGATTTTTCATCAATTAGAACCAATAGAACCAACATGAAACGAAAAAAAGAACTTCACCAGAGAATAAAAGATGAAAAAACTGCTGACACGGTATAAGTCACGCTTGAGTAATCTCAGGTGTCAATATGAAGTCATCACCCTTGGTTACCGCAATTACTCCCAGTTTTATTTTTTTTTTTTCAGAATGACGATACGAGTCAATTAGAGCACACAACAAGACAGAAATAAAACAGGATGTAGTGTTGTGATAGGATCAAGTCTGTCACGTGATTGTGACGTCGCTGCACACGGTGTGTTAGTTTTGTTTGCTTCCTCTTTTTTTTTTTTCTAAAACAGCATTTTTTTTTTACTTTTTGAGTGCACTTGCGTTTGGTTGGTTTGTTCATTCGATCATGTTGTTAACACCACCACCATACCGACTCGCGACTGCGCCAGGAACCAACGCCAGGCATGCAGCGAAAGGTCATGATGACTTCAAAAGTTAGACAGTGAATACTAAAACAGTTCTATTTTAAGCTAGGACCGACCAAAAAAATAAAAACAACCAACATCATAGATTCTAATAGGTCGAATGTGGATCTAAAACTCAAAGGTCGCGACACCGTTAAGGAAGTAACTTTTTCTATGACATCGCCGGTAGTCTGAGACGCCCTGGAAGAATGAGATATTCATCTCTTTAAGATTCTATAATCCACCGTGGGGCGTTTTTTTTTGTAGCGCCATCCTTTCACACCCCCCCCCACACCATAGTCGATAGCGCAATGACTACCAGAGACAAGGAGCGAATTGTTAAATGGCCAGAACAACTCCCTTGGTTCTTATCGCACACAGAACCTTGGAACCTTCAGGTCGACAGTCGAGCGCTTTACCGCACGACTATCCATCCCGAATCGCTGGTAATCTCATTGCGCGATTTACGAGCTGGTGAATATTCGCAACATGACATCCTTCTAAAAAAATCGATTAACTTGTCTCCATATCGATTATCTATCGATCCAGTATCCGGAGCCGGTATTTTGAGGGGGCTCAATGCAGAGACTTTCAAGGGTGTTTTACAGGCCCTGGATAAAAAGTACCTGTCGCTAACATCTTAGCATCAGATTTGATAAGAATTAATGCCTGCGGGGGTGGGCGCTTTGCTGAGGGAGGGGGTCTCTATGCGATCACAAGTTAGCTTATTCACAAGAACGGCTCTGCCAGTAAAGACCGTTACGAATACTCAGGCCTAGGAAACGAAGAATCTCAAAGGGTGTGTTTGGGAGGCGGGGGGGCTGAAGCCTGTACGTTTCTTAAGGGCCTAGGAGGCTCAAAGGGCCGGGAGAGGGGTTTGATTTAAGTTTTTTTTAAAATTATGCGTATGGTAACAAGTTGTGCCTGTACATAATTATATACATTCTAATGTGAAATTGTTTAATCTGTTTGTTTTTTTTCATTGTAAATGTATACACTATTGATACACACACACACACACTTGGAGACACATACATGGGTGCAGCATCTCATACAGGTGAGGGGGCGGCATATGCATTCTTCGCGCACCTGGGCCCTGAATATCTCCCGGCGGCCCTACCATTACTGGTAACGTTTTATCACAAACTATTCTCCGTTTCACCTTCCCCCAACCCTTCCCCCAGATGGCATACAGTGAATGCGGGAGTATCACCGGTCAATTGCAGTAAGCGGGGGGGGGCGTTATAAAGGTGTGAACACAAGACACTTTCGCGACAGATTGAACTTTAAATTTCTCGACCGTGTAGCAATGGTCCATGAAGATATAAGGATGTATTGGCCAGAAACTGAAATATTCGGAGACGCTCAGGAAAATTAAACAAAAAGCACAAACAGTCGCAGAGTTCATACTTCAATTAACATTGAATTTCATATTCCAAATACCATATTTCAACAAATATTTAAAAAAAAAGTAAAGGCGGCTGGGCGTTGTGATAACCACACAATCCCTTCATATGCCGAGGTTATAGAAACAGATGAATTCTACACTTCATCTGTCCCGATGGCCCGCTTGGGCCAAGGGAACTTTACTTTTACAACTATTTTAAAATATTAATGATGAATGCATTTCATGTATTTTTTTTTAAAACCTGATATATTACGGTAAACATTTAAAAATGGAAGTACACGTTAAATTAAAATGTATATTTTAGAATAATAAAAGAATCATATATTTCAGGGGTTTTTTTCCCACACAATAAATATACGTTTTTTAAAGTTTGTGATAAAGTAAGGACATATTTCAATGAGCTGTCGGAAATATAATAAAGTATGTTTAAAGTTTCAGTGTAGAACTGAGCACGTATTTCACGACAATAGACTTGTAACTGGTTTGTTTACCCGTATGAGAAGACAGTGTTATGGATCAAACGAACCCCCCCCCCTCCCCCCGGTCGTCCGTCCGTCAATCCATGTTGATGTCAATACAAGTTGTGTGACACTTCAGACAACACGGTTGGTGGTCTAAATGTCAAAGTAAAGTTTTGACAAACAAGTAGCTCTCCTCAATGGCACGCATAGCTTTCGAAAAAAAATATATATATCGTATTCTTTTGGGCTCATTTTAAATTAGAATCAAAATGGGAGTGCAGTCGATGACCGAATTAATAAAATGCATCTTCTTCGAGGATGTTGGTTCACTTTATCTGTCCGTTGTTGCTGTTAAATATTAACGTAACACCGGGATTAAAAGATAACAGTACACCGAGTCAAATAATATTGGCTAACTGTCACAAAAGTATATCAGACCAAAATTATCAATTTTTTCTAAATGTAGATCGGTGGTTATCAACTTTTTCGCGACTGTAGCCCCAAAAGGATGCGAATGTGTTACGCGGTTACCCCTCACAGGTAAGTTCGCGAATAAATTTACTTTCTTTCATAGTGGAGTGTGCTTGCCTTTTTAATGTCGCGGCGTACCAGCGCATTGCCTATCCCGTACCCCTTAGGGTACGCGTACCATCGGTTGAGAACCGCGGATGTAGATAAACCTGTCTGACTATAAACGGGTTGAATCAGTTGGGCGAATAACACGCCGCTAAGAAGGTCATCACTGCCGCTCTTAAGGTCCACTAGCATTGGGGGGCCCTTAAACAAATGTAACTGTAGGGGGCCCACTTATCACCATATTTAATAGAGATTTATTTTGGAAAAGGGGGGGGTGTCTTTAGGGAGGTGTGGTGGGGTGTCCTAGTTTGTCTATCCGTAAGTACGGCTGTGTGGTCACGGACTCAATAATGAGTCAAAATTAAGGACAAAAAGCATGTTGTTTTCTTCCCGTGGATGGATGGGTGGGTGGGTGGATGGATGGATGGGTGGTTGGATGATGGGTGGATCAGAAATAGGTGCAGGCATAAAGAACGTAAGTTTTAATTAAATGTAAACAAAATGCCATGTGTGCTGGTTTATTCAACTTCGGTGACACCGGTATACCGGCGGGAGTCAGTAACACAACTGCAACAGCCAATTAAACAAGTTTAAAAACATATAATTAATTTTCTTTTCAAAGATTGCTATCGACATCCTATGATTGAAATGGTGGAAGGGTTGGGAGGGGAGGGGAGTAGCAGAGGGGAGGGTTTTAAAACAAAAACAAATGACGGGCAGTTTGGGTTGGGGGGGGGGTTAAAATATAGCGGATGTAAATCAACACTCTATTATTAGCCAATTAACCACTTGCTCGATGGGTAATGGACGGCTCCACACGTGGGAACAGCCATCGCAAGCCCGGGCTTGTAAATACTGAGTGATAAGACTAAATTATGTGCCGTGAAATATTTACACCGGGGGTGATAAATACTGACAGTCGAGGGGAAGAGATTAAATAATTTAATGTATTTTTTTTTATACACACAAGTGACACAACCGGATGTCTTTTTATATGAAAATGAAACCAGCGACGTATGTGAGTGTGTGTGTGCGGTGTGTCTCAGAATAGTGTGAAGGCCGGGTACATGTTAACTAATTATTGAATAATTGTGAACGAGATGGGGGGGTGTGAATGGGACGGAGGGAGGGAATGGGGGGGGGGCGACATTCGAGTTCAATTATGTCTACAGTTAAATCGCCATCATGTTGTCATTATCTCAACCCGTGCACGACAGTTAGGGAAGGGTCTCCATCAGAGATAAGCGCACAGCGGACGCGTCCGCTTGCAGACGCAGATCCGCAGACTTTTCCGAATCCGCGGACTGACAGCGGACGCTTCGTATGGTTAAGTTGCGGACTCGCGGACTGACGAGGATCTTCTTTAGCGTTACCATAAAAAATTTCAAGTAATTTAAACAGCTAAATTTCAGCAATGCGGATGCGCGGACTGACTGCGGACCAATGTTGTAAGATTCTGCGGACGCGGATCATTGATAGAAATCCGCGGACGGACGCGGACGCTAAATTTCAAGATCCGCACACCTCTGGTCTCCATACGTGGCGGGGGATGGGCGGCCCGGGGGGGGGGGACACACCCAGAGAATTAATATATTTTTTTAAGTTTTACCACAAAACTGGAATGAATGGAGGGGGGGGGTTTACTATTTCTACAAGGTCCCCGTAAATTATGACTGGGGCCCTTGTTAGGACCACGTGACAGCACGCGGTCTGATCTCAAAGTGGGCGTGGTCATAGACGTGGCGATTATCAAAGAAATGAAGGGGGCGGTCTGTACATTAAAAAACATCAAGCCCATTCGTCCCGTACTTAACTCACGCTCAGTTGTGTGCACGTGACGTGAAACAGAAAGGTCCACATGCGTTGTACTTAAATCAAGGCCGTTCTTACATTATCAAAATTGTATGATCAAACATCTATATCGACTATACGACTATATAGATGGCATATATATATATATATATATATATATATATATATATATATATATATATATACATATATATAAAGAGAGAGAGAGAGAGAGAGAGAGAGAGAGATGTATTAAACATAATTTTAAATCTTGATAATTTGGCAGCAGTGCCGAACCTAGGGATTTAGGGGCCCGGGTGGGGCTTGGCCTCCTTTGGGGGGGGCCTGCATTTTGACATTCGACACCATGACATGAGATAATGTACTTGATATTAAATGTGAAAATAATTTTGGGCCCCCCTCAAGCTGGGGCCCGGGGGACTTTCTTATTTGGACCATCCTCCTCCCCCCACCCTAGGTACGCCTCTGTTTGGCAGCCTTGTTCCTCGTTTCCCGTCCACTTCAAGAATGTACTATTACTTATACACTTGAATAATCACCCATGTTCGCAATACATTTATATTGTTCCCTGCCTAACAGCTTCATATTTTTTCTATTAACCAAAACCTTAACTTGCCTACACACTAATCCTAACTAGGCTTTAATGAGATTGAATTCGAAGAAGTTCCAACCGTGTTTAAAATGCCAAGATAAATAGATATATTCTTCGATCTACGTGAAGTCATTTACGTCTACGTGTAAAATAAATCGAATTCAGAAAACCTGTGCTAAGTAGGTCGATACATTATGTAAATATATAATGTGTTTCTTTTAAAAACAAACAAACAAAAAAACCGCACACACTTCAAGTTAAAGATAATCTAAAAATAAAGTCACGAACTTTATAAGAATCAATTTACCTATTTGTGTTTTAAAACTGCTGCGCTGCTATCCGCCTGTATCGTCTGGTCAAAACATTACTGTGTGAATGTGTGTGTGTGTGTTTTGACACGATGTGTTGTAGTGTAGTGCACATAGTAGTCGAGCCTACAAAAGGATCGCTAACAGAATTGCGAGTGCTTTGGGCCTTGCAGGTAAACACGAGGACAGTACACAGATGACACAGAGGACACGCATATCTTTCTTCAGTTCAGAGAGAGAGAGAGAGAGAGAGATAATAATGCAGAACACGAGGTTTTGGCCTGTATAAACATTGAGGTGGGTGGAAGGGGAGGGGGGGTGCTGTAAAGTGACTATGCATTTCAATTGAACAAGTGGTTCCCAAGCTCTTTATCTTTTTGTACCCTAAAGCACTTTTTTTTTAAATAAAATACGGTACAGTACTTTTAAATAATTAATAGACAGCTGTAAAAATAAAGGCTTCTTAAACTGTCTTTACACCTTTGAAATATATTATTTCTTTTAAATCATGTATTAAATAAATTGGCTTTTTTATAGCAATGAATAGACTTTATCAAATTTAACGGTCTCATCACTGTTATGATAAACGAAAATCTTTTAAAATCCGATCTTGCTGTAGGCGGTAAATTCGCTGGTTTTAATGTCGAGCAGCGGCGGAAACAAACAAATTAGCTAATGGTAATAACCATGGCCCCCTGCGTGCAATGATTTGAGAGCACCCCAAGCGAACCATATTTCTTTTAGACATTTTGGCAAAGGGATGAAAAAAAAAACAACCTTGCTAACAATATAATCAAGGTCGTGAACTACATGGAAGAAAATCGATGTATTATTATTCACCGGTAGAATTAATCTTTGTATTGTTTTTTTTTTCGGCTCTCGGAACCTAATTTGACACTCGCCCAAGTTCCCGCGTACTGCTTTCTTCATTTCTGCATCATTTAATGACAATTTTTTTTCATAATAAAACAGAGGCGTAACTAGGGAGGGGGGTCCAAATTTAAAAGGGCCTCCGGGCCCAGCTTGTGGGGGGGCCCCGAAATTGTTTTTTTACATTAAATATTAAGCACATTATAGCAATTCATGATGTCGAATGTCAAAATGCAGGGTCCCCAAAAGAGGCCAATCCCTCGGGTCCCCAAATCTCTAGGATCGGGACTGTAATAAAATGTGCTTTTTGAATAAAGGTATTTCCCCGATGGACCCTCATAATTTCTAAGGAAGAAATGGCGTGTATATATATATATATATTCCGAAATCGACATTCGCTTGTATCAAACACAGCCATCATGTTATTTAGTCCAACCTATTTTCAAAACCTATCGCTCACTTCTGATTTGATTTTAGATAGTTCACAAGTAGATTACAAAACATAATGTAACGTACAGTGGCGCAACCAGAGGGGGGGCAGAGGGGCATTTTTTGCGCCACTGGTAACATATATAACACAACGAACAAAAAAAAAAAACACATAACAACGGGTACTTTCAAACTGCCTGAAAACCCAGATAGAGGACAAGTGTGTGGGAGAGAGAGTAAACCAGTGATGCAAAAATATAGGTTAGTGCAGTAGATATATTTTAAAAAGAAAACAATCAGAAACTAAGAGAACTTGTGATAGGGAGGTGTTGCGGGGGAGGGGTGGTTGGGGGGGGGGGGGTAAATGGAAGTGAGGAAAATGTGAATGTAAAAAAAAAATCTTTCAGAATGAAAGCAGGGGTGGGGGTGGTGAAAAAATGTAACGGTTGGTGCAGGAGCGATCTGTTAAAGAGGGGAAGTGAGGGGGAGGGAACCTCTGAACTGCAGTAAATATGTTTATTTTTTGATATTATGTTAACGTCAGACTTACCTGCTTGTTATTATAAAGGCCAGTGCATACGACGTGACAGGATAAACAATGGAGAGCGGTGCATACGATGTGACATTTCACATTAAGAAACCGATTATACCGGAGAAGGAAGCAATATACTTGTCAGTCATTGTGACAGTATGTCAGTGTCACAGGCTTTCTTACTTATGTCACTTCATGCCCACTGACGCTGTCACTGTCAAATTAAGCTTTTTTTTACCCACCATTTATGGGTTTCACCAAGTGTCAGTTTTGTAATTGTCACCAAGTCACCGTTGCTAATGCTTTGTGGAGTTTGCATATTGTCATAGTACAGCGATAATAATAATGTCTTTCTTCGTCATGAGTGGGTACTTCATTCGTCAAGCTAACAGTAAGGGGGGGGGGGGGCGGAGCTGTGGCAGACACTTTTTTTTTTTACATTCGTTATCACTGGGTTGCAATCAATGTTCCCTCTAAGCTCACGCGAATTCAGAGCGTCGCTCATACTACACGTACGATCGCTCACTCCGACGGACGACATCGCTTAAATCGCTCACAAGTTTCGGCCTCAAACAAAATGTCGCTCAGAGACAACATTTTCGCTCACTTGACACCACACCTTAGAGGGAATATTGGTTGCAATGGTTGAAATTATAACAGATGTGAATAACTTATTTTAGTACTACTGAGTAATCAAAATATCGCGAAGAGAACACCGTGGAAGCGCGGCGGTTCCCAACATTTTAAATCCACGGCACCCTTTTTGGGGATCATCGTCCTCATCGGTGCCCGTCAAGTTATCCAGTGGGGACCCTCTAAATTGTGAGCGTGTGGTGCGCACGTACACACATTACAACTGAGCACACAAAATGTTTGGTTTAGATGGCCTATATATCGCTTTGTTGCGCACAAAAAATTAAAATGTCTTCCGAAGTTACGTACAGCGAATATCTTTTTGTCGCACACAGTTTTCGGAAGATTAGAAAAAACAATAATTATTAGTGCTAACAAGTAGTGTTTTCTATGTATGTATTTTTTTTTCGTAAAAAGTCCTAGTTCGTTTTGTTAGCGTATGAGCGCATCGTGTAGTTCAGTGGTGGCGAACTTTTTTGGGACCGTGTGCACAAAATTCAACCAATTAAAACACTTATTTACAGCAAAGTGTCAACACCCCAATTAAAATTAAAGGAAAATTATATTTGAGTCCGCGTGCCGACTGATGGGGCTCTGATTGCCGACCGTGACACGCGTGCCATGGGTTCGCCACCACCGGTGCACTGTTTATTTCCAGTCACGTGACATGATATTGCAACGTCATATTGTTTTGTATTCGAGGTAAACAATACGCGCAGACTACTAACAACCTGGTTCTACTATAACAAGGGGTCGGCAAACTTTTAAAATCGCGCGCCACATTGGGTTTCTAAATTCGACCGACGGGCCCGACCAAGAGCAGATGTTTGGAGTGAAGACATTAACTTGTGTTCATAAATGGCGACGGGGACGGATTAAACTGCCTTGTGGGCCAGATTGGGCCATGGCTGTTCTATAAGCAAAACAAAAAAAGGTTTTTTTTTAAAAAAAACTTGCAAAGTATTATGAATACAGTTGAGATAGCTACACTAAAGGTGGTGAAGTTGTTTTACGTACAGTACTTACAAGTGGTTTGAACCAGCTCAGCGGAAGATAACTCAGTAAAGTGAAGGAAACTGTCCACTTGAGTTGTCACCTCTTTCCGACAAGTCTTCCAATCTAATTCAAGTAATTATCTTCTGTGTTTGTAGGCGGTTACAGTTAAAGTCTCGATATGGCTGTGTTGTTGTTGTTTTTTTTTTAATGTGTGTGGGTCAATGTCGGAAGTTCTTATAAGGATGAGGTAGTTTCTGGAGTGGCCAATGTCCACCCTCATCATGTGCGAGGCGGCGATGATCAGAAAAGGCGCCAAAAAAAAAGGGGGAAAAATCTCCGTCACTCTCTTTCAGATGAATGGTTTTGGGGGGATGAGGCGATGGGTTTTTAAACCCTAGCCGCTCGGATGTATGGGCTAACCACCACACGATCCCTTGAGTGTGGGTCATACTGATAATAACAAGATCTAGCTGGCGTCTAAAAACTTCTTTAACAAAATTACGGCCCCTGGGGTGGGGCCCCTTCCACAACCATGCATACGAATAAAAAATATTAATTAGATTCGGGCACCTCATAGCAAGGGCTCAGTGCCGAACCTAGGGATTTGGGGGCCCGGAAAGGGGGGGCTTGGCCTCTTTGGGGGGGACCCTGCATTTTGACAATCGACATCATGACATGAGATAATGTAATTAATATTTAATGTAAAACAAATTTTTTTTGGACCCCCTCCCTCCCGAGTTAAGCCTCTCCAAGAGCCATTCTTCAAAGCCGGTCTTATGTATCGGGCAAATAGTTTGAGTCTCACTGCGCCAATTAAGAGAACATCGAAGTCATGTAAATATTTAGGATTGGATTCGTTGATTTACTTCATGCTTCCGTTAAGTACTGTTTATTATGCATGCAGTTTGTATTAAGTTAAGACATGCTTCCGTTTGGGTAATGTCTACCACTTCATAATATTTTTTTTTTCATAACCTTTGATTAATTCGTTGATGAATACAAACACACACACACACACATACACACACACACTCACACGTTTATTTAGACTTCCAACACTGCAGGTAATCTGTTTATGAAATCTGAGCGATTTATAAATATTTTGCTTATACATGTCAGTGAATAAACAGGATCTAGCTGATGCTTGGGTGTACATATTTTTATTTATTTCTTATCTGTTTTTTTTAATAGAGAGAGCAGTGGCTCTCAATCTTTTACGATTTGCGACCCACTAAAAAACCTATTCTTTTTAAACGGGTTGCGGGATTAAAGAAGAGAAAAGCTGAAGTTAATTATACACTTCTCGTTCAGGTCATTTATATTTTAAACTTTCGGCGACCCACTTTAAAAAAAAAAAAAAAACTCTAGTGGGTCGCGACCCGCAATTTTGAGAACCTCTGATGAGCTCCAATTCATCTGAACCGGATGGTCTGTAATAGGCTGTAATAGGCTTTGTAAGGGTAAACTTTATTTTTATTGGTGTATAGCATGTAGACTGTTTTATCCACCACCAACCCCCCCCCCTCGAAAATATAAAAACAAATATAAAAACAAAGCCATTGCTTTAATTAAAAAAGCCACTTTTTATCCACATTTCGACTCCAAATATTTAAACAAAGTAATCATTGCTGTCGGCAGTTTACATATAGCCCTCGCCACACCAGTCGCTTAAGCTAAGCCATCGCTTTATATCAGGGCTACTTAAACTGGCGATTCGCGACCCCATTTGGGGTCGCGTATGAACGCATAGGTCATGGGGTCGCGAGGATGATGTAAAAATACAATTGAAAGAAAATGTTTTTTTAACTTGTAAAATATTAATTTTATTTTTTCTTTTATATTTGTATGGGGTCGTCAAGAAACTCACAATCATAAATGGGGTCGTGAATTACAAAAAGTTTAAGAAGCCCTGCTTTATATTATAACGGAGCGTTACTGCTCCGTGTAAACAAATCCATGAATACTCTTGGTTTTTATTTTTTACTAAAAAGCCGTCTCTTTTTCTAGCTAAATAAACCCATCACTACTCTTGTTAAAACAAAACAATTGCGTATCCCGCATTAATGTTGTCCTAGCTAATCTAGTTATATAAAGAAGCCATAGCTACTTCATACGTTTAAATCAAGCTCTTGCTATTCCGCTACTCCAGATAAAGTTGTTGCTTGCGACTTGGGCGCCATCTCAACAGATGTTTGGGAAGGGGCCCCCTTCTTCAAAGAAAAGAAAAAAAAAAGAACACTAGACATTTAAAGGTGTGATGGATGTCAAAGAGGTTATTGTATTAAATGCGGCAAGTGTGGTTCGTGGGGCCCACGGTGAGTGTCATTTACGGGGCCTACGATGAATGTCGTTTGTTGGGCCCACGGTGAGTGTCATTTACCGGGCCTACGGTGAATGTCGTTTGTTGGGCCGGGTGAGTGTCTACGGTGAATGTCGTTTGTTGGGCCTACGGTGAGTGTCATTTACGGGGCCTACGATGAATGTCGTTTGTTGGGCCCACGGCGAGTGTCATTTACGGGGCCTACGATGAATGTCGTTTGTTGGGCCCACGGCGAGTGTCATTTACGGGGCCTACGATGAATCTCGTTTGTTGGGCCCACGGCGAGTGTCATTTACGGGGCCTACGATGAATTTCGTTTGTTGGGCCCACGGCGAGTGTCATTTACGGGGCCTACGATGAATGTCGTTTGTTGGGCCCACGGTGAGTGTCATTTACGGGGCCTACGATGAATGTCGTTTGTTGGGCCCACGGCGAGTGTCATTTACGGGGCCTACGATGAATGTCGTTTGTTGGGCCCACGGCGAGTGTCATTTACGGGGCCTACGATGAATCTCGTTTGTTGGGCCCACGGTGAGTGTCATTTACCGGGCCTACGGTGAATGTCGTTTGTTGGGCCCACGGCGAGTGTCATTTACGGGGCCTACGATGAATGTCGTTTGTTGGGCCCACGGCGAGTGTCATTCACGGGGCCTGGAACATATCGGTTACTGTCATTAGTTTTATCGGTGTGCAGGTTTGGTGTACTGTCATCGTATTATAAGCAGCCTATCGCCTTCTGTCTAGTCGTTGTGCGATACCTACCTACTGGCGTGTAAAGAGCTATTGATTCTGTGCTATCGGTGTGTGTGTGTGTGTAACGTGTGTGTTCGGGCGTCTATCCTTAGCTCAGCACGAGTACATTGTCAAGTGATACATGGAGCTGAGTCTCTAGGGGGAGAAGTGCGACTCACTGTGTTGAATTATTCAACTAGGACACCATCAAAAGCTGATCTTTCAAAATTTGACGGTGTATGTGTGTGTGTGTATGTGTGTGTGTGTGTACGTATATGTGTGTGTATGTATGTGTGTGTGTGTGTCTATGTGTGTGCGGTTATTTTTTCACTAAATCTTTTGGCTAATCTATTTATAGTATTTCTATACTAATTGATTAATAGGGCGTGGTTCTCATTGACCCCATGCCTGCTCCCTCCCTCACCCGCCCACACACCCCCATCCCATCCTCTAACGGTGTATACAGTACAGGAGTATTGTAAAATGTACATTTCATTACGAGCATATACAGCAGTGTTTCCAAAAGTGCGCAACTCGTACCCCAGGTGTTACGCGAAGAGTTTAGAAGGGGTGCAAGCTGCACCCGGCTGAGAACACTTATGTAACCATGCACGGCTAAAGCGAAAACAATGAAAAGATGGGAAACCATGACCGTAATATATATATATATATATATATATATATATATATATGTGTGTGTATATATATATATATATATACTGATCACAAAAAATGTCCTCACTGACCCGGACTGATAAACACCCAACTGTCCGCTAGCCTGCTAGGATTAAGACGTTATCTCTTTATCCTTTCATCGAATCTATAAATACCCGCTGCATCAGTTCCGTACAGCCGTTTATTTATTTATTTATTTATTTGATCCAGACTTTCAGATGTAAGTGATAATGGCCTGAATCTGGTATTTCGTCTCACGCGAAGGATGCATTCACATTGCGGTACACACTTGTCATTCACAGCACGCTACACGCTAATTATACACAGCACGCTACACGCTTGGCATATGTTTGTTATTCTTTTGCTCTGCCATTATTACAATGGTTAAAGATGTTGGCCAGGCCCGTTAATTTTTAATAGAAAAATTAGGCGGCTGCCATGGAACCCCCCCCCCGACCCGACCCGACCCCACAACAAAGACCCTTTTTGCCGTTGCCTAAAATGCCTAGCATTAAGAAAAGGATGTGAGAAAGGCTCGCTGTTTGTAATTTTTTTAAAATGAGTTGCAAGTATTGACCTAAATAGTGTTAATGCCTCGGTACCCAAATATACCTATGCCCAGGGCCCATAAATGTTCCTTTCACAGGGCCCATAAATGTTCCTTTCATAGGGCCCATAAATATTCCTTTTATATGCTCCGTAAATGTTCCTTTCATAGGCCCCATAAATGTTCCTTTCATAGGGCCCATAAATGTTCCTTTCATATGCCCCATAAATGTTTATTTCATAGGGGCCATAAATGTTCATTTCATAGTGCCCATAAAAAGGTTATTATCCCTAGGGTGCTCAAATGTTCCATTGCCTAGGGCCCCCAGAAAGGTTAGAACGGATCTGATGGTGGCACATTGTAAAACTAATCTAAATGACAACGCAGTGGCTACGGTTCGGTCCGACCGAACCCGTATTTTTTTTTTCGGGTACCAGCCATAGATATTGCTCCACACCCTATCCCTAACCCTAACCCTAATCCTGAAAAAAAAGTTCTGAAAAAAAAAATGTATATATGCCATGTTCCTTATACCCTAATATAATGGTTTTTGGCTGATGCCGGAGTCACTGCGATGACACAACATTTTAAAACATTCAAACTATACTCCCCAAACCAGCCATTAAAATATTTTTTTTTCGCACAATGAGAATGTAATAACAAGATCTAAGTGTGTTGGTCTCTACATTCTTAAAAATTATTACACACAGATGGACGACACATTACTCGTTATGCTGGTAATAGTAGATCTTGACATAAATTCAATAATCTCATTTGGCCTACATTTCTCCCTCTAAGAAGCCGGAATAATTGAGATGTGAGTAGAAAGTAATCGATAATAGCTATTGGTCTGTAAATCCGCTGATGTGTTTACTACCTAAGATTCCCGTTAGGTTAGACAAGAAAACAAACAGTACCAGTTAAAATAATAATTAATATAACAATGATAAGAAAATGTTCGGCCCACTGTACAATGACAAGGGTTTAAAAATCAATTATTGTTACTACTGTGGCGTACACACAAACACACACAATCGTGACAATGTGTAAATGATAAAATATGCTTACCAGAAGGGGATGTCTATAGCATTTACTAAATCCAATCATAGCAAGAAATATAGGGGAAAAAATGATTCGGTTCCAGCAGAATTACACAATTAACATAGAACGTGCCAACTCATTGAATGCCAGTGACAGACAACGCTGAATAGCGAGTTGCTATCGATTTTTTTTTTTTTGGTTTCGTCCTTGTCTCCACTTTAATTACCTGGCGTCTCGTCTGCTGGTAAACACAAATGAATGAAATTTTAAACTTTTCTATTTTTTAATCTCGAACATGACGCAATGCAACAGTTGAGTAGTGCAGACCTCTCTCACAAACGCACGACTTGTCGTCTGCTAACATTCCCACACTCTCTTCGGGCGAAGAACCATCATTTCGTTTCAATCACGGTTGACTTCATTCACTCCTTTCGTCCGCCGGCTTGAGACTCGCGCGCGACCTGCATGAACCGACTTCGGGGTTAAACCCACCCACTCTTTTTATTATTAATAATTTTACACAACGTGAAGTGGATCTTCCTATTCACCTTTGAACTTAAATTTTAAGTTTGACATTTTTTTTCCACTATCCAGCAGTAAAAAAAAATTATGAGTATATATGGAAATGCAATTGAGTGACTTTCCGTAATATAAATGGAATATTTGATTTCGCCGTTTTAAAATGTAATCGGATATTTGTAAGGGCCAGGCCCGTAGCGTGCGGGGGGAGGGGGGCAGGGGGCCGCCTCTCCCGAGTAAAATGTATTACCTGCCTCACTGCTATTTCCTGGCCCCTGCTGTAGAATGCCTGGCCCCTGCTGTAGAATGCCTGACCCCTGCTGTAGAATTTTCACGCTACGGGGCTGGTAAGGGCCCTACAGGCTAAAATAACTGAAAGGGGCCGAAGTTGTTTAAGAGTTTATTAGGAGCCCATGATTTACTATCGATGGTCGTTTTTGCTTAGCCCCCCCCCCCAAATGTAAGATCGGTATAGAGTCTGTCTACATGAACATGTATTTACTTTCATTTGTATTCGAGTATATCAGTTATAACCCTAAATAAAAAAAAATATTTGACTTGCTCTTAATAGTGTGGGTGTGGTTTGTTTTTTGTTTCACTCCGATAAAGGAATAATTTTGTAGAAAGCCTCCATATTTGAATTTTAATCGTTCGAGCTCCAAATCAGCTTTTATTTATTTTCGTTATTAAGTACTAAATAGATTGAACCGATACAAACTTTTTAATGTTTTAAACTTTCGTAGATATTCGATACAATGAAAACATGTTTGATTAAAAACCTACATCGAAATTCGAATACAGAGATTTAAACTTCAGAAATCGAAAGGGGGTAGGTGGCATGCTTAACGCAAGAGCCTACAAACAATATTTGTACCTAAGCTCCCTCCCCCTCACCTCCAGGGGGTCCCAATATGAAGGCCCACACATTCTTTGTACCAAGGCACTACAGTTATAAATGAAGTATTGATACTTTTTATGAATATTTGTATGATCTAAAGATTATTTAACTATGCTTTCTAGTGCATTATAATTAAATGCTATTTTTTGCTGGGTTTTTTATTAATATATTTTTTTTCTAGAAATAATCTACATGTATTATATAAACTATAACAGTAGCGTGTATTATAATTTAGTGACATATATACTATACTATGACAGGGTTACCAGGGATGTAACTCTAAATTTCAAAATTTGCTCACTTAAATGAATCTGTCAACAATTATCTCCCTTCTTTTTAGATCATGTTTTGATATGAATTATCTCTATACTTATAAGACGCATTTGTTGTCTGTCTGTCTGTCTGTCTGTTCCCTTATAACTCAAGATCCAGACAAACAAATAACGTGAAATGTGTTACACATACACATAATTACATGGGGAAGGTTATAGGACAGGTTTCGTTTCATCTCGATGGGTAGTTTAATTGTAATTAATTTTTAGAGCATTTTCGAAAAAAAATGCTCTATTGTCCCCGTTTTGTCTGTCTGTCTGTCCGTCTGTCCGTCATCACCCTAGATCTCAACAACCATAAGTCCTAGACCCATAATGTATATATCATTTTGTAGGTCTTGGCCTGCCAAGAAATGACTTTTTTTCCATTTCGCGATCTGACCTCTCAGGGCCGTAAAAGGGGCCTTAGTACCGTTTTTTTTACTATATAAGCTATATTAATAAAGGAGCGCTATATCTCAGCAACTATAAGTCTTAGACTAATGATGTATATATCATTTTGTAGGTCTTGGCCTGCCATGTGTACATCAAAAGTTCATTTCGCAATAGGACCTCTGAGGCCGGGCTTCAGGGCTCATAAGGGGCTTATATATTATATATACAACTCGTACGTTCAATAGCCCGTTCATTTGGTGCGAAATACTGCAGCGCGTAGTTTCACCAAGATTTATTAAGAAACTCATCAAATGAAATAGTAAGCTTTTGTTCTGAGTTTAATTGAAAGTATCAGAGCTATGCAACAATTGACGGAGTTTTCGGACGATTAAATGACTATAATTTCGAATGTTTTCAATTATGAGTCCTATTTCAGTAACCACAAGCCACTTGTAGATTTAAGAGAAAATAATTTTTTTTTCAAATATAAAGAAACGTCTTTATAAATTTTTTTTTACAGATATATGCATTACACAATTGAATTTATAAACATTTCCAAAATTTACAAATATTTACTGAAAGATAGCATACGTACTGATACATAACATGAAAATGCGCTAACACGTCCTGTGTCCAGAATGGAACAGGCTTAATTGCTTGTTTTTATTTTAGTATTTTACTATATTAAAGTAATCTCGACGGCGCCATAAATAAAATTCCTCTGTGACGTCATTTCCCGATGATCGAATAGAACTTGCGCGCTGGTGCTGTATTGTGCCTTTGTGATGCAAAGAATTGTTGTTTTTTCATGCTCTCTGATTTGTACAGTTTGAGGAAGGTAAAGGAATGAAGAAGGATTTTAGAAGAAGTGTGAAGCCATAATAATAAGTATATATATATATATATATATATATATATATATATATATATATATATATAGAGAGAGAGAGAGAGAGAGAGGGGGGAGGGAGAGGAAAGGAGGGTAGGAGGGAGGAGGGGGAGAGAGGAGGGAGGGGGGATGGACAGGGGGAGAAAAGGAGAGGGACATGGGAGAGGGAGCAGGGGGAGGGAGCAGGGGAGAGGGAGAGAGAAAAGAAGGGAGGGAGGGGGTAGGGAGGGAGAGAGAGGGGAGGGAGGGAGGGAGAGAGAGGGTGGGAGAGAGGGAGTGAGAGAGATAAAGAGTGATGGGGGCAGGGAGGGAGAGAGAGGGAATGAGGGAGGGAGGAAGGGGGAGAGAGGGGGAGGGAGAGAGAGAGGTGAAAAGGGGAGGGAGGGAGAAATGAGGGAGAGAGGGGTTAGGGAGGGAGAGAGAGGGGAGGGAAGGAGAGAGGGAGAGGATGGGAGAAATGGGAGGAAGAGATAAAGAGGGGGCAGGGAGGGAGAGAGAGGAAAGGAGGAGGGAGGAGGATGGACGGTGAGAGAGAAGGAGGGGGAGAGGGGAGAGAGGGAGATGGGAGAGGGACGGAGAGGGAGGGAGGAAGGGAGGGAGGGAAAGGGAGAGAGGGGGAGGGAGAGAGAGGAAGGGAGAGAGGGGATAGGGAGAAAACAGAAGGTAAACAGAAAACCTTATTTTAAACCCGGGCAAAGCCGGGTACTTGCAACTAGTTATTAGATATACATTTTTGAAAATCCTTCTAATTTCTAGGATTCAAAACTTTTTTTTTGTGAGCACTAATTATTTTTCCTGATAACTAAGAAATCAATAGAAGTAAAAGAAGTTGGGATGAATTGGCAATTTCCTTTGCCGAGTTTATATATTTGAGCTGTGTATATGATTTCTTTTTCCTTGCAGTTAAATTAGGCACTATAAAATTTAAAATGTTTAGCATATTTATTTGAACACATTTTTTTTTGGTGTATGTGAAATATTTCTTTTTAAAACACACAGTAGATAATATAATGTACATTTGTAAATTTCTGACCTATACAATGAATCGTCAGGAAATACAGTAGATAATATAGTGCACATTTATTAAGTCCATGCTTATACACGGAATGGACAGACAATTTAAATTTGAGCAGTCTAGAAAAGATGTTTTAAAATTTAAAAAGTTCCTTTATCCCTAAAGTGCCTTTTAAGTTCCCTCAACCCTAATGGGCCATCGGCGCAGATGAAGTGTAGAATTCATCTGTTTCTATAACCTCGGCATATGAAGGGATTGTGTGGTTAGCACAACGCCCAGCCGCCTTTACTTCCCCAACTTAAAGTCAGATACCCATTTAAAGCTGGGTGGACTTGGGGACTATCACCAGGACCTGAAAAAATCCCATGGTTCTCACTGAGATTCGAACCCGGGACCCTCCGGTTGACAGTCGAGCGCGCTACACCGCACGACCACCCGTCCCCAAAGTGCCTTAGGGGCAGATAAAGTTTTGAATGCATCTGTTTCTGTAACCGCGGCATTTAAAGGGATTGTGTGTTTAGTTCTTCCCAAGCTTTAGTCAGGTAGCCACTTAAAGCTGGTTTGATTTGTGAGACTTTCAACAACTTTCACTAGGATCTTGAACAATTCGCTTGGTTCTCACAGTTGACTTTACTACTATGTTAGGCAGGATAGTCCAAAGTCTGCTCTTCTTTTTATAAAAACATCTTTATATCTTACTTGCATTACTCTTTAAAATTATAATAACAGTCTTTAATGTTTAACAATATTACCATTAATGACAACTGTCTGATTAATAAAAAAAAAAAATTTTTTTTTTGGTTGGAGGAATATTTCTCTTCATATGCATTTCAATTCAGCTGGTGTTAAATCCATCTATATGTTTCAAAAGTTTCAATATAAACTAAAACGAGTTTTAAAAAACATATTTGTTTTTAGTAAACTGACAAGCCTAATATAAAATGCTAAGAATTATATTAGGATCTTCTTTTTTTTTAACATTCCAAGAATTTTATATTTTCTAATAAAGGAGAAAAGTAGAAATGCAAAAACTCTTAAAAATAAATACAAAGCAAATAAATGAAACAAAGCTAAAAAATAATTAGAAACGAATTTATTCTGTGTTACGATGCTTCAGTATTAATGCCACATATATAATATGTAACAAAATAAAATGTATTTAAAAAAAGAAAATTAATTCATGGTTATAATTCTTTACCTTTCAAGTCTTAAAAGAAATTTTTCAAACTTATTTTAAACGTAAAAAAATGTTCGTTATTTTTAAAAAAATCAATCTTCATAAAATTGTTGGAGAAAACTGTACAACTATTTATAATATAAATATATATCAAATATATATATATATATCAATATGAACATTGCAGTACAACTGCGAAGAATATATAAACACTTAAAATACAACTGAATTCAACAAAATTTTTTCACAAATGAATTAAATTGAGAGAACTGAAAATATCCCAGCAAAACATGTTTTTTTGACTTTGCACATGTAAAAATGCAAGAATGTAAAAAAAATAACTATTCGCTGTTTCTAGGAATATTTTAGTTCAGCTCAAATGTAATTGGATGAAACAAATAATTTTGTTCAAGATGTCCATAATATCCTGATGGAATGTTTTCTTTCTTTTTTTTACAAAGCCAATTTAAATAATGGATGAAATTTATAAAAATGTAATTTTTTAATGTCTTGATTGAGTCTGTGATGTAGTCGTTAGAAAAATACTTGCATAAAAAATGTGTAAATAAGAGGTCAAAAGAATGACTGAAAACAACAAGAAAATATTGTCGAAACAAATACTCCTGGAGAGCTCATGAGAAAGAAAAAAAACGAAACGAAATCAAAACTCTTCAAAGCTGATAGATGACACCATCTAATTCTATTGATTAATGGAATCCCTGATGAATTAACAATATGCCACATCAGCATACACGCTGAGACAACAATAATGAATTTGCAGGTTGACTAAAAAATCTTGTGGAGTTGAAAAAAAAAATTAAATTATTATTTTAAGTCTTTCAAAAGGCTTTTTTTGAGGCAAACCAACCAAAATTTTTTTTTAGAGAGATGGATTATTTCACTAATCAAATCCACTGTCTACTCACCATACAGGTCAGTGATGTTACTATTTATAATTGGTCATTTGGTAATAAATTATTATTATCCTTTTTGAAAAAAAATTAGGGCTGGAATGAGGGAGCATTGAAAGATAAAGCCTGACAGCAGAAAATGAACAAAATTTATCTGAGGGATTCCCTAATTTGAAATTCTGTTAAAAAGAAAAAAGGAATTATGTCAAATCTTCTCGTCAGTGAGACCTTTAAATACAGATGACATAATGGGAAATGGCTGGAACCCACCTGTCTAAACAATTGTATGTTAATAATTTCAACAAAATCTCTAGCATTACAAATGTAACCACCTCAAGTTACATGATCATTAAACTAGTCACATGACCACTTACATTATCTTCTATAAAAATGACTAAAAATGGTTTTAAAAAAATTACTTCAAAATAAAAAATCTGTGGGACTAACAATTCAAGTATGTTGTATCTAGCTCATTTTCTTTGATGACAAACAGATCATTAGATCATAAAATTTAGCCAGCCAAGACTTGCAATTTGATTTAAAAATATAAGAACAATTGAATAAATATCATTCCAAATATAATAATGATGAGCTTCCTTGTTTTTAACATAACCCTTTACGTCTTGTAGTTTTTTTTTAGCTATTTCTGATTCTGTATTTTTTATAAAATACATTTAGCTGTTAAAGTTTTACTTCTGTTATGAGCGGGGAAAAAATCTAATGACCTACTGTAAACACTGAAAATAATTTAATTTTCAGTGAATTTTTAAAGTTAGTGGATTTTGTCACATTTTAGAAAACATATTTATAGAAACAACCAGAAGATACAGGTTTAAATGAACATTAAATTGATATAGCTTTTAAATGCATTTCAATTAGCATTTTTATGGAAAATAGTTCATTTTAAATAATTTTTAAATCAAAGAACCTGTTATTTTGACAGAGTTAGCTTTCTTAACTTAAGAATAAAGGGTTAAGTAAACCGAGGATCCGTGACATCACTGCAAAATGAAAACAATTGTTTTTTTTCACCCGCTCCATCCACAAAGTTCAAATTCAATTTTTAAATTACAAAGGAAACAATGACGAATGGGGAGGGGGGTGGGGGGAGAGAGACAAAATGACTACGCAGATCAAATCATGTAAGATGGCTCTGATTGGAATACAATGCTCCGCCATCTAAAGGGTTACTGTTCTTACTGGCACCATCTTCCTGTAGGAGCTGCCCCTCATGTATCACCTCAATGCTGTCACCAGGGCTCCGTATGTCAGACATTTCCAGGACGACCTCATCGCCATCTGGGCTGAACTTCATGTCCAGGCTGCGATGGCTGGAGAATGGGACTCTTGAGGAAAACTTATTTGAGTTGTTAGTGTTGGAGCCGCCGACCTTGTTCTTCTGACCGTCGCCTACCACCACGGTGGCGAGGTTTGAGGTTGAGTTCCGTTTGTTAAGGCGGTTACGCCGATCGCCGCAACATGTGTCAGGCTTACAGGTTTCTCCATTGGCATTGCACAACAGGGCACAAGGCTGGTGGTCTAGCTGTGTCTCCTGGCACTGCGAGATTATACCACGTATAATAATGAGTTATGAGAAAAATAAAAACTTGAGCATGAATAATAAAATATTTCCTGTTATTTACCAGTTTGACTCACCGCCCATTTAGATTTACACATTAGATTTAAAAAAAAAAAAAATGAAATGCCTATTATAGCCCAGGGTAATTCAAATTTGTCATGTGAGCTTTGATTTGTGAAATACAATTAGTGACACCCTGAAAAAAATTCCCTAAAAGAATAAAGCAGATACAAAATAAAGACTCACATCAATAAATTCAGGCTGTATAGTTGTTGAGTGAATCCCAGCCTTATGGAAAAGAGCTTTGATTTTAGCAGCAAGTGTCATATATTCCTCTATACCGTGACAACGTATGTGGGCGGAGGCCACAATACGATTTCCAGCTAGTTGCCATATATGACACTCATGGACACCATAAATACCATCCATCTTTAGACAAAAAAAGAAAGTACAGGGCTTTATTAATACATAGCCTAAACATGATTGTCATAAAAATTGATACTACAATGGTACAACAGTGACATCGAGAGAAATAAACCAATTAGTTTTATCATGAATTTCCAGTAAACCCTTTTAATCCCCATAATGGCTGGTTCCAGCTGCTACAGATTATGACCTGTAACTGCCAAATCTGGCTGTATAGAATATGGCTTGCTAGCCAAACTACGGCAACATATTTATGGCCAATGAAACAGAGTGGGTTAATAAGTGCTGATGCTAAACACAATTTTTTTTCCCTCAAGCAATCAATCAGGAATCATTCAAGACCTTTGATATAATTTTATTAATCTTACAGGATTATCAAGGACTCTCAATGGCTATTGAAATCATTCTTTACTGGTTCTAACAGTCAGTTTCTTTCTCATCATTGGAAGTAAAAAGTGCTAAAAAGATTATTCTGAGTTACAAAGTCCTAAAAATTATTAATTTTGGCCATCCTCTCTTTATATGTAACAACTCTCTCTCTATACATGTTTATGTCAGAATCTGACGTGCTTTATGGTGGGCCCAGTGGGATAACAATGTTACAATATGTGGGTATAACAGACCTGCTCCAGCTCATCAATGATATTTTCAACATTGACATGAGACGGGACTGTCTGAAGCAGAATAAAAGCCGATTCTTTCACTGCAAGAGATATAAAGAGGAATCAAAACACCAAGCCAAACAATTATTTCTAAATAGCCAGTACAATGAAAACCAAAATGAAACAGAAAAAAAAAATCAATCAAAAGTATTCATAATATAACCACGCCCAATTTTAATCACATAACTTAATACATATTTTCAAACAATTACTCACATAATGGAATTGTTGTACTCAAAATAATTATCACCATTATAATGCTGCATACAGAAGAAAGCAAAATAAAAGAAAATTAACAAATGATGTTAAACGATGAAGAAATGTGGTCAAGTTTTTAAAAACTGAATATCTGTAATATATATATATTTAAAAAAAAAGGTTCACCTCATTGCAGGATCGACATAGAATCTCCAATCTCCATCAGCGAACATTATGACCAGCGCTGAGACAATGACTACAACAGATCCCAGAGCATCTCCCAATACATGCAGGAACACACCGCGCATGTTTAACTGATTGGACGTTGCTGTAAAAAACAAATTTTTTATTGAATTAATGAAAACATATATATATATTACATACATTTCTATTCAGTGGCTGATACATATTGCAAAATGTCGATAAGAAAATTACCATGTAAGGCAGGGGTGGGCAACATATAGCCCGCTGGCCACATTAGACCTGGCAAAGTATATTCCATGGCCTGCATTTTGTTAAAATTGTCAAAACTTTAAAAAATACTTAAAGATATTTATTTTTTTTTATTTTAGGTGCTTACATACTTTTGTTAAAAGACTAAAAACCAAGAAGTTGAGTGAAAGCAGGGGTACATTAGACCAGCTCAATGTAAAAAAAAAAAACCCACTAACTTATACTCAACACTGGGTTAGAAATGCCTCAGAAAGCAACAGGTGAATCTGTTCAGTTGTTATTAAATTCCTTATATAGTCCGATTAATTGCAGGGGTGATGAAAGAAGTGTAACTTGAAGTGTAACTGAAAGTGTAACTTAAGCGTACTATAACAAACACATGAGTGAAGTTTACAGTTCTGACCAGAAGCAGATTTTGATCATTTGAGGCCCCTGGGTGAGGAAGACAATATTATGGCCCCTGACAAACTCTTTACATAAAAAATGGTATAATGCCAGATAAACAGACTTCCTGGGGTCCATCACATGTCTGCCGTTAAATATGCGTTTGGTATTAACCCAATGGTAGTTGGCGTGTAATGGAAGGTTTTAGATTTGATTGGCATCTAGTGACCAAAGGTGACCTTGGTTGAGAATTTCACTGGCTGATATTATTTTAGATGGAACTATAGTAGATGAAAATAATGTGTTGAGACAAGTGGCTTGTCATTACATGTCAATAATGTGTGTAAGATTAAGCTAGTTGAGAACAAGTTAAACGTAGAACACCTTGACAGGGCTGTTTTGTCATTTCATTGTATTCTGCAATCATGTTATTGATTCTGTAGTGAGTGTTAATTTTATTTTATTTTCAAATAAATAGTTAGTCCAACAAGCTTAAAAATGGCTACCTGACATTTGTTGGTGAAAGTAAAGGCAGTTGGACATTGTTCAGCCACAAAATCCCAAAGGATAAGCAGTGAATAGAGAAACAGGTGAACTCAACTTCAAATGACCCAGTGGGTTTGAATAAGCTTTACAAGAGTATCTTTACTTCACTATTTTAAACATTACAACAATAAATTTGCCCTCTTAAATATGTGAGAACAGAATGTGGAATCACAAATTACCCAGCTTAGGTTTCTTCATCTCTATAGTTATGTTAGAATCAGGGGACGTGTAAATTTCCTTGTCCAAACTTTCGGTCACCAAAATTCTGTCTTTGTGGACCAGGGCTTCATTCTCCACCATTGTTCCGTTAGGCACAGACTTGTAAGCTTCCCCATCAGGCGTCTGTTCATTGGCACCATGGCTGTGGCCATGTCCACCGTGGGAATGACCATGAGAACCACCACCATGGGAATGGCCATGACCTTCATTAGTATAAAACAGACAATCATATAATAATGATGACAATGATGCTATAAACGGCACACTTAATTTTTTTTTTTTTTCAATTTTGTAATTTATCAATTTAAAAAAATAGATAATGGATAATTAACATCAAAATTAGAAATATTTTAATTCTGCACATTTTTTTTTATTTCAAGACTTGTCGTCCTATTTTCTTAACATTGAAATTTTTCAAATTCAAATTAAGTGGCAAGCATTTGTCACGTTTAAAAAAAATATTTAACGTAAGAAAAAGTTTAGCATTGGCATCCGCTTTAACTCAATTTAAGCTAAAAAAAAAAAAAATAATAGAAACATTTGTTTTGAACAAATTATTTTAATAATTTAGCATTTAAACAAAACATTGCAGACAACAGGCACAGTTCAGTTTACCTCCGAAAAGAACAAGCCCAATCAAGTTTATAGCTAAGCCGACTCCGCCAACAATCAAAAGCAATTTAGGATTGTCCACCTTTTCGACTTCCACTAATCTCTTCAGCGCCTCCACGAGAATGGAGAAGCACAGGGCCAAGAGAAAAACCGCATTCACCAAGGCACCAAGAATCTCTGCTCTGACCCACCCATAAGTGTTTCTCTTAGAAGGCCACTTAGATATCTGTTTGAAAAAGAAAAAAATTGACATCCATAAATTTCATAATAAATAAAGGCACTTGCTACGGATACGTAATTACGTACTCCGTATTTTTTTTCTTCGGGGTACGTAAAAAGATGTGCGTATTTTTTAGCAATATGATGCTATCCCTAACCCTAACCCCCTATCCCTAACCCTAACCCCCTATCCCTAACCCCCCTAACCCTTTTTTTTTCATAATGTAATAAAACAAAAAAATATGCGCTAAATTAGTATCTATTATTCTGAAAAAAAAAATTTAAAAAAAAAAAATAATAATTTCTCTGACAGGATTTGAACCCACACATAGTCGGCCAAAATAGGATCCCGGCCAAGCGTGCAACCAACTGTGCTAGCGAGCCACACAAACATAGCCTCAATTTTTAATACCTTATGTTGTCAATTCCAAAGTCTATTTCCGTACCCTCACGTACCCCGAAGAAAAAAAATACGGAGTACGTAATTACGTATCCGTAGCAAGTGCAATAAATAAATGTAATAACAAATAAAAAAAAGTCCACGAATCCCAGTTAAATTTCTTAATACTGTTACATTTCTTAATAATGTTAAATTTCTTAATACTGTTAAATTTCTTAATAATTTTAAATTTCTTAATAATGATATGTACACATAATATCTGTATCCATTCAGCTGGTCAAAAAAAAAATGATAATATCCTAAAGAATCCTTCAGAAAATTATTCAGAAAATTGTTTTCTTGTTAAGTTATAAATTTATATAAATTATCATTACTAAAATCAAATAACTAGGTAACTACAATAGACGAACTAAATATCTCTTTATATTAGTTGATAAGCAGCAATGAATACATAAAATAATCTATATATCCGGACGGGCATCCATTCTTATATTTTTAGTAAAAATATTTGGTATAATATAATGAATTTTTTAAATTTTCAGTGCATAAAAGCTTTTTTTTTTTTTTTTTGTATTTTTTTTAAGTATTCTGAATAATGAGGATATTTCAAAAATGTGCCCAAACTCACCCTGACAGAGGCAAAGCCAACTATGAGAGCGACAACATCTGACAGCATGTGGAATGAATCAGCCACCAGAGCAATGGAGTTGGTAACGTATCCAACAATAATCTCCACCAAGAAGAATGAGGCTGTCAAGAGGAGCATTGTGCTCAGGCGACATGTTTTACCAGAGTAACGTCCCATCTTAAGGGTCGCAGACCCTTGTTTTTCTAGAGACACATAATGAGAAACATTATCAGAATCAGCTATAGAATAGAAAAATTAACCCAAACTATCAACGTAGTCAAACAGACAATTTTAAATTGAGTATTTCATATATCTTTCAGCCCATTCTTTTGAGTAATTGTAATGTTTTCTCATTTTTTTTCCTGTCATTCAATTACTCCCATGAAAGTTTTCAACTATCAGTTAACCTAGCCATCCTTTAAAAAAAGCTGATGTTTTACAATACTCTTGTTGAAAGAGATTTTCATTAAATCTCTTTTCATAATGTGAATCAAAAATGGCAGATTGTATTTTATAAACTTTATCATTAAAAGTTGACCTTTAAGTTTGCTGTGGAAATTTGGGATTTGGTGGGGGGAGGGGGTGGGTTCTATCCAGGTCCAACAATGTTCTGTTCAGTCATCTCTAAGTTTTCAGCCTTATCGATTTGCGGCTCTGCTATAATATCTTTCCTGATCTGCTGGAATATTCTTTGTGGATAAAGTTGGAGACAAATTGGCAAGAGTTATCCATCATGAAATTGTCTAGTATGTCACACAGACAGCAGCTAAACAAAAAATGTATGTGCCTTCCTGTTCCTTGAATCCAAAAAAAGCTCCATGTTTCCACACTGCAGCATCACTCAAATTTATGCTGGAGTAGAGTTAAATATGTTCTGTCTAGTTTCCTCAGGTAATGATTTGATGATGGCAAAGACACAGCCATGTCAATCTGATCAACCTAGTAGCTTGACAAACAAAAGTTGTGCTTTTACTGGTAACACATAGTAAGTTACTCATTACTTACATGATGAACAGAATTAAAGACCGGATTGTTCAAACACCTCTCTAAATACTATGTGAGAATCACTGAAGGAGACGTGAAGTTTGAGGACGATTGTTATCTTCAGCAACCACAACAGCACATCAAAGAGTTGATTCAGCACCCCAGAGAGTTGATTCACATTTGAGATTTACACACTCAATTAGTGTCTAAAATAGGAGAGGGGAAAAAAATTCAGACAAATGTTGTAGGAAACTGTAATCATCAATATTTAATAATGTGAACACAGTAAGAGTTATAGAACAAAAACACATTGCACACCAGCATAAATGCATTATTTCAAAAAAAAAAAAAAAAAGGTTATATATACATATATATATATATATATATATAATGTCAATTATATGATACAGGCAGGCAGACAGACAGGCAGACATACATTTTTGCATGTAATTTTTTTGTTTGTTTATTTATTTAAACTTCAGTAACAATCTACCAAGACCTATTATTACGGGCGATAAATGGGTTAAAAATAAAACACAGCCATGACATCATCAAACCCCTGTGTCACGTATTTGTCTTTTACATTTCGTTACCTAATTTGTATCGACATAGAGACCTATATATTTCAGTTTTATTTTCAGCGGTTTGGTGACCTATATTTTAGCAAACAAAAAAAAAAGAAAAAAACACCGATCCGTCAGCTTTATCTTAAAGTATTCTCTCTGCGTCATAACTATGTGGTGATAAATAATTCTCTGTATTGACACACAATATCACAAACGAAATAATTATATTTTGGTTAAAAGATTTGTTGTTTTTTTTTTGTTCCAAAATAGCTACGACTGAGACTAGAACCAAAACAAATAAAAAAAATGCACTGAAAAACATAAAAATCTATTAAAAGGATTTGAAACGAAAATCTGGCCAGTCGTCTGGTAGCAGCAGACAGACCGCGGTGACGGATAATAAAACAATACACGAGCCACAAGTAACTGCACCGAGAGAAGAGAAAAAAAAATGTACCAGTTACTAGATTGGCTGCATGGCACACACCGACTGGGTTGGCTGATAACCAAATCTGTGCACATGGCGCGTCCGTCCAGACACACACTAAACAAAAAAATGGCTGCAGGGATAGATTGAATCCTCCAAGTCTGGCACCAATTTCAGTGTGAAGTAGGACATCAAAAATTTCAGACTTCAGTCGTGAAGTCTTGACAACTAAACAAACGGATTTCCAGCGAAAAAAAAAAAGGGGGGGGGGGGGTATGCGTAATGGCGAAAACGGAAATTTCCCAAATAGCGGCTCAATATTTATATACACGTTTCATAATTTAGAAATAACGATCTTTGCATTTAAATCTCCACAAATTACCCCTGGAAATATCCGTTTCTTACTCGTCGTACCACTGGGAGCAGCTAAGTTATATTTTTGTAGCACACTTTCAGTCCTTCACTGGAGTGATCCAATGGATAAGGTTGATATGTTTTCTTCATTATGTATCAAGCGGCAAAGGGTGGGGACAAATCAGGGCATTTTTTAATGGATTAGGCAATCTGTGCCACCAACTTAAGCCCTAATGTGTGTGTGTATATATATATATATATATATATATATATATATATATATATATATAGCACACTGTTACGGAAATGCCTGCTCGATAGTTTGTGTTAAATAATAAATAAATCCTCATCAATAAGCCTGTTTGAACATTAAATTCAACCCAGACCATCAAGTAGAGACATCCCACTAAACGAAGACACAATTAGATAATGATTTTAATGTGGTCTTTATATTTTTAAAAATGCGATATTGCGGACATTACTTTACATGGGATTCAATTGGGACTTTCTGGCATTATTCGCTGCGGTATTAGGAATGAGTCATTAGCTAATAGAGGTTTGTGCTTGCCTGTAAGAAGAATAACACTAATTCACACCAATACAAAGTAAGCAGTAGTCTTAAAAGGAAACGGTGAGAATGTTTAACCAAAAATAAAATTAAAAAAAATTATCATACATTTATTTGAATCTTTGGCTGATTAAATGTGCTCCAATTTTAATTAATCACAATCGTCTTTGTGCTGTAAAAACTTTCCCCATTTAAAAAAAAAACTAAACAAATACACGCGAATGTTCCCAAGTACAACATTATCAACTCTGGTATACGTCAGTGCAGCACAGTGTCAAAACGGTGTGTGCAGACAAGGTCAGCGCGTGCTCTCACACGCGCTGAACCAAAACAAATAAACCAATCAGTGGTGGAGGTCCATTTAAAAAAAACAAAAAAAAAAAGCGTTTGGAAAAAAACAAAGTATTAAATTGATTAATTGAATGTGGTATCAATGTTTAGATCGATTAATAAACAAAATACAAATGAGTAAACTTAAAAACAATAATAAATACCAATCAACTCCGACACAACAACTGAATGTTAATAACATATAATAATAATAATCCGTATTGACTGACCTAAAGCTGTTCTCTGCTGTTTGTAAAATGGGACGCTTAACATTCTGCCGGCAGTTGTGGGGGGAAAGGGAGGGGGGGAGCAGGATGATCCTACTCAGCGCTGTAAGCGCGGGGGGGGGGGGGTGAGGGGGGATCCCGATTCGAACACACAAACACGTTAAAACGTCATCCGAGAAAAAAAAATTCCATTCGGAACTATCAACAGTGGCAAAAAAAAAAGTGGGGTGACCGCTACCCACCAGGGTCCCCCCCCCTGTATGATATCTAAGAAACGCCCTTGCTCAGCAGTAAATAACCATAGTGGCCTGCCTGTCTCATGGCTAACACAAAACAATGAAAGTTCACATAGAGGGAGGGAATGGCAAGGTGTGGGGACACCACCACCACCACCACCAGACTGCCCTGACAACTAATCATATTGAAACATGCAGAAAATGGCCAACTTCTGGTCAGCAGATTTGATAAGTGGGGTTGGGGGGGGGTATAAATCGAGTAGATGTTCTGGAACATTTTTTTTTTAATTTTGGCACGAGCAAATAAAGGCCTAAATAACATCACAAAGTTCTAATAAGAAGATGATTTAGTCAGAAAATCAAACAAAAAAAACCCTATACTACGGTTATGGTACCACCAAATTCGATGAAACTTGTGTACTGCTAGGAACTACAACAAAATGGGCTGTATTCGATTGAGAATTAAAGCCACGTGATGCGAAATATGTAGAGCCTTCCAATAGATGGAAAAAAGGCGGGGGGGGGTGGAAAATGTAGCTCATAACAGATATAAATATAGAACTAGCTGTAATGCCCGGTGCCTGCCCCCCGCCACTCCCACCCAAATCATTTTAACCGTTTTTTTTTTATTTCGATTTATTAGTTTCACCTACGTGAGATGGCAAAAAAAATTAAATTATAATAAAAAAATCGTAAAGAGGGCGGATAAAAAAACAATGCGTGCATCGTTCACAATAGCACACCATTACCTATAATAATTGTAAGCAAGAGTTTAGATATTGTATCTATGCAGCGATATTAGAAGATCGTTATAAACGTCTGTGTGTGTGCCCAGCTCAAAAAATTATTACACGGATACTTTTTGTGAGTAGCAAAAGTCGTATAGACAAAGTCTAGGGATAGTAGCAATAGTCGTATAGACAAAGTCGAGGATAGTAGCAATAGGCGTATAAACAAAGTCTAAGATATATCAAATAATATAACATGAGTAGCAATAGTCGTATAAACAAAGTCTAGGATAGTAGCAATAGTCGTATAAACAAAGTCTAGGATAGTAGCAATAGTCGTGTAAACAAAGTCTATGATAGTAGCAATAGTCGTATAAACAAAGTCTATGATAGTAGCAATAGTCGTATAAACAAAGTCTATGATAGATCAAATAATATAACATGAGTAGCAATAGTCGTATAAACAAAGTCTAGGATAGATCAAATAATATAACATGAGTAGCAATAGTCGTATAAACAAAGTCTAGAATAGATCAAATAATAAAACTCATGAAAATGTAATTATACAAATATAATAGAAATAAAGTACAATTCAGACAGACCGACAGGCAGGGAAGTAGATGACAGACAGACAGATATAGATAGATAGAAATATAAATGCTTCATCTGGCGACCATATTGTTTTCTATTTATTGGATACATTGTGTTGTGAACAACTACTGGCCAGAGGCGTACCTCGGGTGGGGCGGCGGGTCCAAATTCGAAAGTCCCCCCCAGGCCCCAGCTTGAGGGGGACCCCAAATTTTGTTTACATTAAATATTAATAAAATTATCTCATGTCGTGGTGTTGAATGTCAAAATGCAGGGGTCCCCCAAAAAGGGCAAGCGCCCAAATCCCTAGGTTCGGCACTGCTACTGGCCAGTCAACGAGATATCTTTACTTTCATTTTCAAGTCGCCATCGACATATATAATTATAACGGCATTTTTCTGAAAGTCGAGCGATTTTTTTTTTAGATTCAACGCCAGTTACGTCATGTCCGGCATGCGTCAAGGTGAAGTTTGTACGTCACAGGCCAGGACCGTACACGTAGTGCACCGCCCGTGGGCAAACAGACTGAATGGCTCAATGTATAGTGGGAGAAGGGTTACTGACATAAGAATGTTTACCGTTTGACATCAATAAAATGTTTAGGTCATGACGTCGTCGCGGTTTACGTTTTGTGTACTCAAACTGAAACCCTCCACCACAGTGTGTGACACAGGAGGCACGCCATCAAGACAATATGGCGATCTTGGTTGTTTGTTTGTTTTGTGTGGGTGTGGAAACTTTCTGACTATACACCAGGGGTGACTAGGTGGCACCTTGGTTGTGAGCCCCGATTGCCGGCCGTGGTGAGGGGTCGCTGGTTCCAGTTACCCATGTCACCAAAACGAAGGCATGATGAGGATTTTGAGATGGCACTACATGCAAAACTCAACATGCCCCAACAGTGGTAACATGTCCCAATAGTGATAGCATGTCACAATAGTGATAACATGCCCCAATAATGATATCATGCCCCAACAGTGGTAACATGTCACAATAGTGATAACATGCCCCAATAGTGATAACATGTCACAATAGTGATAACATACACCAATAGTGGTAACATGCACCAATAGTGGTAACATGCCCCAATAGTAGTAACATGTCACAATAGTGATAACATGCCCCAATAATGATAAAGGCCCCAATAGTGGTAACATGTCACAATAGTGATAACATGCCAAAATAGTGATAACATGCAACAATTGTGGTAACAAGCCCCAATAGTGATAACATGCCCCAATAGTGTTAACATGTCACAATAGTGATAACATGCCCCAATAGCGTTAACATGCAACAATTGTGGTATCATGCCCCAATAGTGATAGCATGCCCCAATAGTGGTAACATGTCCCAATAGTGGTAACATGTCCCAATAGTGGTAACATGCCCCAAATGTGGTAACATGCCCCAAATGTGGTAACATGCCCCAATAGTGGTAACATGCCCCAATTGTGGTAACATGCCCCAATAGTGATAACATGCCCCAATTGTGGTAACACGCCCCAATTGTGGTAACATGCCCCAAGAATAATAACTGGCCCCAATAGTGGTAACATGCCCCAATTGTGGTAACAACATGATCAAAAGAAAAAAAAAGCCATCTCATCCGTACAAGTTCTCATAAGAAACTTTGTTTAATTTATTTAACAAGGCAACAATATTTTTTAAAGACACACTCACATAAATCTATATAAGATAAAAAAAAAGGAGCTACTTGTTCACACAGCTAAAGTATAAACCAATCAACAGCATGTCAGCAATTTATAAATGTACACTCGTGCACTTGGCGCGACATAACGGTATGCACTGCCTACTGAACAGATGTGCGCGTTCGGATGAAATGTGAGCGCGCGCAAACATCTTACAGGTAACACGCCCGTGCACGGGCCGCGAGTGTAGCGTGGATATTTCAATTTGTACTGTACCTTGTGTGCCGCTCAGAATCAGCCGCCGTGTTCATTGATAACAGTTACGTTTAGCCTGTAACCACAGGACACTTTCACGGATATGCGGAGATATGCCCAACCAATTTATTATATCTTTACGCCATCGTTGGAGTGTCGGGTTAAAAGTCATCCGACGGAGAACCATTCAGAGAGATTCAAATCAGGATAACAGTTTATAACAGCTTAAAGGTTGTGACGATAACCAAAAAAAAAAAAATGAGACCCGGTGTCTCATTGGTCGGCGTACCTTGAAGGGGGCCGTCTTATCTGGGGAGCGGGGGGATCAAGTCGTGGTGTAAGAATCGGGGAGTCCCTCACTAATGTTTATCAACAGATGCGGCCAGGAAAACTTGTTCCCCGAATTGAGACGTTTCACACAGATAAAGGCTCGCTACGTTATGTTTGTTGGTGTTCTTGGGACAGCGGTCCCGGTTTATAACGGCCTTTTTTTTTTTAGAAATGGGGACTGAGGGGTTCCTAGCCGCCATGACCGTCTGCAGCCCATGATATGTTGGGGGCGGTCCACTATTAAAAACAAATTTTAAAAAAAACGCTGATGTAATAATAAGTACTGAATGATAAAACAATGGTACGTGCACATAGTATGATAGTGTGTGTGCATAGTCTGGTGGTTAGTGTACATTGTCTGTTGGTGTGTGTACATGGTCTGATGGTATGTGTACATGGTCTGGCGGTATGTGTACAAACCAACAGAGCGCAAACATGTTTCAGTCGCTTTGTGACTTTAAAACAGTGTCTGGTATACTGCTGGACGTGTGTACGGTTGTCGGAAGATGACATGGAGTAGGAAAACGTGCCACTAGAAATTTTGAAAAAAAAAAAGTTTTATGATGAAGACAACAGCAACAATGTCTGCTGGAACCTTTAAAATTCTATTTGATTGCGTCATTAAAATGGCGGGTAAGACTAGCTTTATGTTAACACGTCTGATGTAATCCGAGAGCGTAAGGTATAATCAGTGCCGAACCTAGGGATTTGGGGGCCTCTGCATTTTGACATTCGACACCAAGACATGAGATAATATACTTAATATTTAATGAAAAAAAAATTTTCGGGGGGGGGGGGGGACTATCGAATTTGGACCTTCCATCCCCAACCCTAGGTTCATTTCCCTTTAGGTACCGTTAATATCTAGAGCAGCGGTCCAGAACCTCCAGAGCAGTGGTTCCCAACCCCCGAGCCGCGGACTGGAACCAATCCGTGGATCAAACGATACTGGGCCGCATAAGAAACATTAAATTATCTCCCTTTAATTCACTGTCGTTTATTTCTCACGGGATTCAGCGACTTTCCATGGAAGCGAGGTTAACCGGGAGCTTAGCGGCTGTGAGCGGCAGTTTCTTTATAAATCAAAACTATCTAAAAATAAAAATAATCAACCCCCCCCCGCACCTTCCCCCCACCCCACCCCCACCCCTCTCAGAGCCGCGTTGAGAAAAAAGGTTGAGGGGGAATCATTGATCTAGACATTAAAAAAAATTGCACGTGACATTACATGCACCGGTAGTTTAATTACACGTGAATTCGTCATTTTTCTTTAACAACTCATGTAAAAACAACTGCTGTAAAGACGACATAATAAAACAAAGCGTTGAAACTACTTACCAAAAAAATGCCGTGTTGGGTGTTGTAACCTGGTCTAGCTCCTCCAAACTGTCCACTAACACCGACAGAAAATACCGATTATATGGGGAGGGAGGAAAAGTGGGGGGATGGGTGAGAGCGCAGATCTAGCACATGCCGGGTCAAAAAACGTCATCAACACTCAACAGTTATATAGCTGCTACAGTAGCGGCAGCCATGGTTTAAACAATGGCTGCTAAAATTGACTTGACATTATCTCTCAACACAGTCGAGTACACGGCGACCCCCCCTCCAACCCTCCACCCACCCACAAAAGCAGAATCAGCAGCAACGTGCACATCACTACACGTGACCCGACCTCAGTTTTTTTTTCAGGTCACGGGGTCATATGATTATCTTTTTATGTAGGTAAGGAAACAGGGAAAACAAATCTTCCAAGGGGCGATAAGGCGAAATCGGGGTAAATCTGGGCCAATACAAATAAACAGGTAACAGTTATTATAGTTGACCATTTTAAAACCTATTCTGTACAATGCCAGCCACTAGTTCACAGACACTAAGAGCAATAAACTACACATTCTCGCAGTTGGCAACATCACTGCCATATATATTCCAAAAAAGTTAATTTTTTAAGATAGTATTTCTTGACGAAGTAATTTGTCTACAATCAATATAGCTACCAGGCCACCAAAAGCAAATATAACAAATGTTCACTTTCAGCCAATAACTATTAGCAGGGCCAGCAATAATCCCCTTACCGAGGGCCTGCAATAATCCCCATACCCATGGCCTGCAATAATCCCTATAACCAGGGGCTGCAATAATCCCCATTACCTGGGCCCACAGTCACACAAATCCCTCAGTAACTCTAAACAATAATTTCTTTTTTAGATCCGTTACTCCCATCCCATACTTTAAAATAAAAATATGCATAACACATAATGTTAGAAAAAAAACTGTTTAACTTACAAAAATTACAACACAAGCACACCATGGGCACTAGTTCTGGGCCCCGAATTACAAAGTGCCCTACTAAACCCCAATTTTACACCTGTGGCTTTATTTTTACTCTCTTTGTCTTTAAGATCATATGAAACCACTAATGGGACGGTTTTTTGCAGTGCCCTTCTTTCAACCCCACCATAGGCGACAGTGCAATGGCCATGGAGGCACCACGGGAGATATAGCGGGGACTTTAACCATGACCTGAGAAATCCATTGATCCTCACCGTAGCTTAAACCAGGGACCCTCAGGTCAACAGTCAGCCACTTTACCACACGACCATCTGTCCCCCCGCTCTTTTGTCTTTTTAGAAGGGCAAATTATTTTCCTCTCAGTCCAGGGCCCCAACCAGCATTAATCTGCTTCTCGTGCTAATAATAAATTTTAACAAATCGTTAAGTATGTAGCTACAAGATACCACAGAACAAACATCAATCAGAAAGTGCATCGCTATTTTAAAAGTCCTGTAATTATGACTTTAAAAAATCAGGCCATTTGTTTTATTTTCCTTTTTTTGAATGGTGTAGTGTAAATATCAATACACAGTGGCCCAATAACACAATTTGTATAGGGCAGCTTTCAGAAAAGTCAATTTACATTCTGCATAATTTATACTCTCTGCACCATGCCTTCTTAAACCACTTCTTGAGCTGCTGCAAGCTAATTCATACTGACAAATATTCAAATTATCTTTAATAGCTCAGTGCTAATTTGAGTGTGTGTGTGGGTGTATTTTATTTGTATATAAATAGCACAAACACACACACAAATGTCAAGGATTTGTGAAAGTAGAGGCAGGGTCCCTAAAATGTTAATATACCAAATGCACCTGGGCTGTTCTTAGACATGGGCAAACTAGGCCAGTGCCTAGGGGCCCCCCACTGCCATGGTACAAGTCTAAGCCTAATCTCAGTGTGCTTGTTTGCCTTACTGTATCTTTGATAAGTTGTGCTCGCATTTTGTGCTTTTTGTTCAATTACAGTATTTTATCACATTTCTTATTATAACAATGAGTCTGAAGAAGGTGAGTGTTCAGAATGAAATAAAAAAAAACATGAGCAGAATGTGACTGACTTGGCGAGGCAGTAAGGACGTAGTACTTCAATGATTTAAACTGTATAGCACCAGCTACGGGTGTTACAATAATTTAAAAACTCCCTACGCTTATACTATCAAGTCGGCTAATTTCCAAATAAATACACTTAATAAAACCAGTTTATTTCTTCATATTCTCTTAAATTATGTTTTTATACAATATTTTTCATTAATAGCTACATTTTTCTTATTCAAAAACATGTAAACAAAAAAAAAACTGGGGTGGAAATACCGGGCTGGAACAGATTAATTCCATTTCAATTACTTTAAATTGAGAAAATTGCTTTGAGACATGAGCAAAGTGACAAATGAATGTTACGAAACTAATTGAATTTGTATCTTGTATATAATAAATAGTAAATAGTATAGCCTATATTTATAATATTGCCTTTCTTTAAAAAAATATCGTAATATATGTCATTATGATTATATGGTGGGTTATAATATTTAACATGGTAGCCTATAACTAGACATAGATAGTAGTTACTAGACTAAAGACTCTACAAGTATAGGCAGTACAATTACCACACTTTCTATTTTTTCACGATATTAACTTAATTATTATAATCTTAATAATTAAGATATGTTATCGGTTAGTACTTATATATTATGGTTTATTTAAGACGCCGTGAAAGTATTTGTCTAATATACGCTCTTGTAAGTGGTTACTGACACTAAAATGTGACTAAATCAATACAGAAACAGTCTGAGTACTCTGAGGGAACAATGTAACAAGATAATCGTGTTGACAGTAATGTGTGAAAAGTAAATTTAATTATAAACCAGAAAAAAAAATGCTGGATAATATTGTTATGGCAATGTACTCACCTTATCTAGTAGGCTATCCAATTTTTAACCAAATAAAAAGCATGAGAATTTACTGGAAAACACAATCATAAATCCTTTAACTGTTTGCACGCGGTACGGTTTGTTTTTCACTCGTCACATAATGGAACTGCACTAACACAAATGTTTCTCAGTAATAAATGTGCGGTGAGTGCAAACTTCATTTCTGAGACAAACAATGACATCAGTGGTAAAATTATTTGTTCTTAACTTTAATTGTTACAATTCCACTGAAACTGAAAATCACACCAACGATGAATAAAACCAATCATAATTGGCATGTTATAAATCTTCTGACCTAACAAATCCAGAATTCAACATTGTGATTTTTTTTTTATTATTTTCGTTTCGTCAGTAATTCTTGGTCATAATTTTAGATGTCAAAAAAATTAGGTGAAGGATGTGCAATAATGACGTCACAAGTCATGGGGTGGGTAGTGTCCTTACATATATAGATAGATACCGGTACTGCCGGTATTATTCATTTAGAATAATATTTTCAGTTATATTTTAATTTGGAACATTGCTTTCATGTGTCCTGCTAATGTTACTCTTAAAGAAAGTAGCTTTGAAAGCTCTTGTTTGATGCAGAGTCTCTTTACCCTTCCCATTGTGGAGAGGGGGCTGGGTACCGTGGGAGATATAATGTAACAAGTTGGGGAGGGGGGAGGCAGTAGTATTAAATCCCAAGATTTACTCGTGGTCTTGTCAGTATTTTGGGGTTGTTTCTGACGGTTAAAAAGCCATATATATAGGCCTGCTTGAACATTAATTTGTGAAGTAAATTTTAATTTTGGCCAGAGCCCGCTTTATAATTATTTCAATAATATTCATTATTTTCTACTGAATGAATTGTTGTTGTTGCTTTTCTCAATTCGATTAAAGACAATTAAAAGATAATACATTGCCAACCTATCATATTAATTAAATAAAGATTGCAAGCTCCACCAACAAAATAGTGTTACAATTTTTCAAACTTATTTTATAACGCCATCAAATGAAAAACATGGCGAAACTAGCAACTTATAACTAATGATGGTAAGTAGGCCTGACCATGCCACAACTCATTCGTCACATGACTGACACATGATAGAATCTCCCAACTCTTTCCTGACGTTTAGTAATATTAGTAATATTTCCTCTGTTGATTTTTTCTTCTTTGTCGCATGACTATTTAGTAGTATGACCTAAACACGTCAGGGGATACAAGTGGGTGTAGTCAGAGAGCCCCCCCCCACACCACTGTTGGAGTTTATCAAGGGCCCAAGATTAGCTGGTGGCAACCAGGGCCGGCCTTACGACTTGCGGGGCCCAGTTTAACGGATGCATGCGAGGCCCCTCTTCTAATTTTGTATTAAGAGCCATGACTTATAGTGATAAGTTCTAAATGTAAATTGTGGGGCCCCTGCCAGGGCGGGGGTCCCGATTTGGAGCAATCGGCCTAAGGCACGGCCCTGGTGACAACCATGGTATGACAGATGGTTAACATTTTAGAAGAAAGCCTACTAAAATCACATTACCAAGCAGCCCTGGTGACAACCATAGTATGACAGATGATTAACATTTTAGAAGAAAGCCTGCTGAAATTACATTACCAACCAGCTCTGGTGACAACAGTGGTATGACAGATGGTAAACATTTTAGAAGAAAGCCTGCTGAAATCACAATACCAAAATAAACAAATTTTAAATCTTGCCCCCCTTCAATGAAGAAGATCGCAAGCCAACAAATCAAAGTTGTCTGTGTTCTATGTTTAATGGCAATAACAGGGGAATATCTCAAATGCTGAGTTAAATTTCTTTTTTTTTGGTTAAATGTTTGCTGCTAGTCTTACAGAACAAATTTAGTAATAGTAATACTCAATAATGAAAAGGGCTGATATTAGTAATGTGGAATGGTAGGACGTGAGGTAAAGTGCTCGACTGTCGACCTGAGGGTTCCAGGTTAGATCTTCGATGAGAACCGATGAAATATTTCAGGGTCATGGTGAAAGCTCCATAGTCATTGCACTATCGGCTATGGTGGGGATAGAAGGGCACTGCGCAACAAAAAAAAAAACCCATTTCATAGTGATTTATAAGATCACAGATGTTAGTAATAATAATAATATATACAGTTCAACCTTTACAACAATAATAAAAGAGACTATTGCTTGGGGTGCCATCAGTTAGGCTGATTTGCGCCCAGGGAATTTTTTTAGTCATCTACATCCTCTTAGTTACCTCTGTAGCCATTGCAGTCCAAAGTGTGGGGGTTGATAGGGTGCTGCAAAAATCATCCCAACGGTGGTTTATAGGATCAATAGTAAACTAACTCAAAATTCAAGGCCATATAAGATCACAAATACTATAACTGAATTCACAATTAATTGAGAAATGATTTTGGTCACTTTTTTTTCAGATCTAATTTTCATAAGTGTTTTTTTTTTTTAAATATATTATTTTTACATTTATAATTTATTATAACCAAGTGGGAAAAAAAATGTAGCCATAAAGAAAGAGCAGAAATAATAAACAAAAAACAGGATGGAAATATGGAAATCTGTTAGGTAAACTAAATAAATGCAAACAGTTGTACAATCTGATGTGATGCAATCTAATTATCCGTTTAAAACAATGAAGCAAAAAAAAATTTTTTTTTCTTTTTTATTGACAACATTAAACTCTGAACAGTAAACTGAACATGTTTTATAACAAAAAAAACATCAGAATAAATGTAAAAAAAAAAAAAAAAAATTTAATAAATCCATCCAAAAAAAAAAATATTTTGTGGATTTTAAACATTTGAACAATTTCATTTGTACCAGTCTACATTGAAAAACTATGTCAAAGTTTACAAAAAAAATGACAACAGCATACAAAGACCCAAAAAGAAAAACAATTCAACGGCCAATTCCCACAGATGACTACTGTATAATACCCATAGACAACTACTCAGCATTACTGAATGAAAATCTCAAGACATCATGGTCTCAGTAAGTCTGTCAACAAACGCATCATATCCTGCTAGCTGGTACTGCCGAGCTGCCACTGCAGGATCTGGAGCCTGGTAGATGCCACGGCCAACTATGATAATATCGGATCCACGTTTTGTGATAACTTCAGAAGGCGTAAGGTACTGCTGTCCCAGGTTATCATGAGTTTCTTCTAATTGGACACCTTCAAAAATAAGAGGAAAAAAAGTACAATTAGTTAAAAAAAAAATATTTTCATGCCGTCTTAAAAGAAAATTCTATCCATAAAACAACATCTACCATTGATTTTAAAACAAATGTTAATTGAATAAGTCAATGATCATTACTGGAATCCAAAAAGTACAGAAGATAAAGGCAATGAAATAATACCATAGTAAACTCTTATGGCAATACCAATCTCTCAGCCATGTCTGCTTCATTACCTGGGGTCATGTGAACCAATTCTGGATCAGGCGATAAGTTTCTCAAAGAAATAAAGCCAATAATGAAATCTTTATTTTCCTCAGCAACTTTCACACATGCTAAATTTAAAGGGGAAACCAAATGAAATAATATTTAAGTCAAGAATATTAGTTGGAATTAATGTAGACACAACATTGTCTTTTGTCAAGGATCAAGAAGTCTGTATTTAAAGAGATAAATCAATGGAAATCTCCACATTTATAAATGTTCACCTGTATGTTCGTCTGATCATGTATAAAAAAATTATTTTTATTTCATGAATAATCAATATACTAAAAATAGACCACTTCCATGAACAAGATTGTAGTAGGTGGTGAGCACCATTACAATTTGACACAATTATTTATCATATATATTTTACCTGAAGTATATTCCCCTGTTGCTAAGTTACCTTCAGAACTCATCTCAGCTATTAGAAGACAGCCACAATTTTTTGAGCCACTTGCCTGAAAAACAGATGAAAACATTTGAAATGAAAATGTACAAAAATTTAATTGCATGAAATGAACTCTTTGATTTTCATAGATAATTTTATACTAGCTGTACCCTGCAAAACCTTTGCATAGAGTTATATCCCCTTATGCTTGATCGGTAGGCTAGGTTATTTTTTTGGTTTCGGGCAGATCCGATTTTTTTCATGGTTGTATTTTAAACTGGAATACTGCTGTATTAATTCTTTACTTTCGATTTAACGCAGACTGGAAATGAGTATTATTATATATGATTTTTACTTTGTAAGCAAGCTTACAGATGTCCACATTTTCAATATATAATTGGAAGGTTATTTCTAGAAAGATTATACAGATCCTAAACTAATGCAAGGAGCTGCAAGAAACGTAGAATTTTTTTTTTAACCAACCGGCGAGTTATTCCAGCACAACATGTTATGATATATCTATCAATAAAGGATTAATGATCCACCCCTTACTTGTTTTAAGCCCTGCACAATACCCGGTCCTGGCAACATATGGGCATTTATGATTGAAGCCCATTCACTAATATGATACAGCCCTCCACTGAACTGATGCACGACTGTGTTGCCAATATCAGCAAATTTCCTAGAAAAATCAAGTAGACTTAGTAACATAAAAGACTGAAAATACTGTAAATTGTCAACATTTATTTTAACAGAAACATGCATGTGCTGTGCAATGAATTGATAAAAATACTTAGTGCAATGAAAGATGTTTATGTTTGAATTATGACTAACCTGTCTTCAAATATCAGAAAGTTATGTTTGTCTGCTAACTGTTTAAGCTGGGTGATAAAATCTTCACTAAAGTCTTCCAAAATATCCACATGTGTTTTTACCATACAGATGTATGGACCTGTTTTATCCACAAGCTGGAGAATAAATTGAAGAAATAGCTTTCGTCAATTTATTTATACTACTAATAACATTAATGTATGCAACTCATGTGAGATTTCATAAATAAAATTATCACCACTAATTGAAATAATGCAAACCTGCAATAGTTGCTTAGAATCTTTTAGATCTGCAGACAAAGCCAAATTGGTTCTTTTCTGTTCCATAATTTTGAACAGGCGCTGAGTTAGAGGATTCGAACATAACTTTGCTCTTTCTCCATAGTCTAATGTCTAAAATATAAACAAATTATTCTGTATTAATATATCTGTCACATATCCATAAGCAAGACAAACATTTCTTTCCAGTGCAAATAAATAACTTGTATAATTTTTTTCATTAAAAATTACAATAACATTTTTATTTGCTTAACTATACTAATAAAAAGTAATGTCCTCACTGACTGACTGACTCACTGATTACTATTTCTCCAACTTCCTGTGAGGTAATTAAGTTATGCAGGTTTCATTTCAAAATTCTACCCATGGCGGTCAACTAATAATCACATGCTGAGCTTTCCTATTAGTGGCCCAATATGCGGGTGGTTAAAAGCGTTAGTTGAATGGAAAGTGCGATTGTTTATAGTGGTAAAATTATCTATTCTCTATAGACTTTCTTTACATTTTTCAAATACTCAATTTCTGATCAAACTGTTTGTTTATTATTATTATATTTAGTGTGGAAGTATTTTACATTTACTCTTCGTCCTTTATCCTTAAACATACTCCCATTAACATGTCTCTTGAGGTGATAACCTTTTATCAGAAAGCTGTTGCTAACTAATTTGTTTCCATGCCCAGAGTTTTTATAAAAAGCAAATCAGAGAGACTAAATTACATCAGAGTAAATCAGAAAAAGCTAAGAGTTGAAAATTTTTCGTCTACTTGAAAGATGCTATCGACAAAAAAACAACAATATCATGGAACTTGGTCAAGCTGTGACATCACAATCATCTTACACTGGGGGACCTCTGTATATGCATAAGCATACACAATACGCAATGATCTAAGGTTGTCTTTATGGCCACCCTGACCTATTCATCATTATACCCTGCAATCCTAATTGAATTGACATCTCTTTTTGCAATTGCCGCGACCTTATTTGTCATGTAATTCATCAGAAAATAGGCCAAATGATAGACTTAATCAAGAAAAGTAACAGGCTGTACAACTTGCTATATATATATGCCATAGGATTGGAAAAAAGCATGGTCTTACCCATGCACACATTCTGTTGTGGCTAAAGGACAGGATTAAGCCAACAGTCATCGATCAAAGTGATCTGTGCAGAAATCCCTGATCCACAGACTGACCCCCGTCCACCACAAAATAGTCAAATCCAACATGATTCACAGCTCATGTGGACCACCACCTGCATAACCAACTGAATATGCAGTAAAATGTACCTGCGTCCCTTCATCTCAGAAACTCAGACTGGCTAAGATGGCTACCCTCGGTGGTGCCGGAGCATGCCCGATAATGGAGGTCATACTATTAACATCAATGGAGAAGAGATCGACAATAAAAGTTTGTTATCTTTTCACTCAATTTACAAAGGCTTCATTTTGTTCACAACCCCTTTAGATCATGAACACCCTGCAACTAACATCGCATCCCCAATCTTGAGTTAAGAGATAACAGGTTCTTTGTTTTATAAATTAAGTTTCATATAACTTTTCAGACTTAACAAATTTTTATGGAGTATAATTAACAAAAAAATATGTACATATATTGCATATTTTTCTATAATTTTACATGGTGATGCCGTAAAATTGTCAGTCATCTATTTTCCATAAAAATGCAAATTAAAATGCATGTAAAAGCGCTATCAATATCACTTTTATGTTCATTGCAATCTGCATCTTCAATTATTTTCCTAAATAAATATGAAGTTTCATCCTTGGAGAAGGTCTTGCAAACAGGAGATGAAAAGTTGCAAGCAAACAAAGGGAGAACTGAAAAAGGCCTCCCTAACAGAGTATGCTTGAAGAGTGATTGCAGAGGCCCTTTGCGCCGCAAGGCGTTCAAGGCATTAAGCTAGTTATCCGTATTATCTAAAACATGTGACTAAATCCACTAACTTTCAAAAATTTGCAGAAAAATGAATAACTGACCTATTTTTAAACTGTAAACACCAAAAAAAAGATTGTTGTCTGCTTTTAACGAAAGTTAAACTTTTACAGCTACATATATTTCATAGAAAATACAGAATCAAGTATAGGTGCCTACAAGATGCTATGTAGAGACAGTAACTGCTACTACAAGCTATAAAAGGTCAATAAATTTTTAGGCAGTACTTCACTGAAAATGCTGGTACTTTGCAAGCACTTAAATATTTATCAACAAAGAATCATTTTAGTGAATTCGAATCATAAAACAGTATTACCTAAAAAAATGGCCTGACAATGAATTTTCAAATAAACACATCTTACTTTTGACTTAGATAAATTTTCAACTATCTGTTCAGGGCGGAATCTGTTCTTTGCAATATAGTCTGCAACTCTGTCCACAGTTTCTGCAGACATTTTACCAGCTTCTTTAAGAATTTTGAGAACATCTGTTATTGTAAACACACTGATGGTACAAAAATATGACAATGTTAATGTAAACACACTGTTGGTACAGAAATATGACAATGTTAATGTAAACACACTGTTGGTACAAAAATATGACAATGTTAGTGTAAACACACTGTTGGTACAGAAATATGACAATGTTAATGTAAACACACTGTTGGTACAGAAATATGACAATGTTAATGTAAACACACTGTTGGTACAAAAATATGACAATGTTAATGTAAACACACTGTTGGTACAAAAATATGACAATGTTAATGTAAACACACTGTTGGTACAAAAATATGACAATGTTATTGTAAACACACTGTTGGTACAGAAATATGACAATGTTAATGTAAACACACTGTTGGTACAAAAATATGACAATGTTAATGTAAACACACTGTTGGTACAAAAATATGACAATGTTAATGTAAACACACTGTTGGTACAAAAATATGACAATGTTATTGTAAACACACTGTTGGTACAAAAATATGACAATGTTATTGTAAACACACTGTTGGTACAAAAATATGACAATGTTAACCCACGAAGTGTGTTAAGAAACTTTCTGTGGTGTGCGGGAATTTTTTAGTGTTTTAGGTACCTTTAGAAAAATCAATATTGGCAAATAAGTATTAGTCCTAGGCCTAGTAAAGTATATATATTCTGAAAGATGATTGAATGGGGGATCATTTTAAATATTTTAAAACTTTTTTTATGTTTATTTATGTGACCTTGAGCTTGGTTTTCAGAGGTCATGAGAAAAAAAACAACTAAAGTGTATCTTTCAAGGTGCCTCAACCTCCCTCTTTTTAAGGTCTACCTTTATAATTCTGATATAATATTATAGCCCATTCATTTACCTTTTAGAATATGTATGATTTGTATGGGTGTGATATATGAATGACTTTAGAAACCTTTTTATTTTGGTTTAAGTGCTTAAAAATGTGCAAAACGTACTGACATGACAGAAACAAAAAAACTAAGATAAAAAGGACAACAAAATTTAAAGATATGTAAAATCAATTTATTCAATTAATAATAATATTCTGAATGAGAAAAACATATGAATAAATTTATTCCTTGACACATCTACGTTTCTGGAGGCCTTGGTTTGTGAAATTCTTGAGTTTAGGTTCACATTTATCATGGCAGCCAACCTTGCATATTGGGTACCCCAGTGTCTTTTATCGTTTCCGACCGGTACGTCTTTTTTTCGTGTCACACAATAAATGCAAGCGTAACAGTCTTCATGAGAATCAATTCTTTCGTTTCATTGAAAGGTTTCAAAAAGATTTAATACAAGAAATAAGTCGTAAACCTGAAGTCCCAGCAATAGCATCCACCATTTTTTTCGAAAAAAATCAACCATGAAAAATAGTTGACAAAATTCAACCTAATAACTCGTTTACATAAAGTAAAAGTACAAGAAAATGGCGAAAAACGGAAGTTTATTTTATAATAAAAGGAAGTGGCTACGGTACAGATAAATATTGGACTGGATTTCTTTTCTCTACATGTATTTTAATCGGCCGATTATATCGACCGGCACACCACAGAAACAGCCCGTCGGCCGATTAAATCGGACGAACACACTTCGTGGGTTAATGAAATAGGCCCCTAAAAAAAAGAATAGCATTTGAGTTAATTTGCAAGATGAACGTTATACAAAAAACAAGAGAATAGTAATATTATTAGTAAGCTTTTATTTAGCTTAACTTTCTGTTCATTTGTCCTTAAATTTTTAACTCACTAGTCTATTTAGACTAGTTCTAATTAGGTTAGAATGCTGAAAATTGGAACTGATGTGTGTTATCGATAAGTTAATATTTTTCAGTCAGTCTGTCAGATTCTTATAGACTTCCAAAGCCAATTAATAGGTGGAAAATTTTTTAAAAGGATTAAGTTGTTAAAATTAATAGGGAAGAACAAATGCACAGATATTTAGTCTTAAAACTTTTGGCCTGAATAAGCTTTATATCTTTGGTCTTTTTCCTGTATATATCTTTGATCTTTTTCCTGTATATATCTTTGGTCTTTTTCCTGTATATATCTTTGGTCTTTTGCCCAAAATGATTTCAAAGTATTTCATGGGGTAATCGGTAAACATATGAACACCTTGAACGGAAGTCAGTGACATAACTAGTCAAGGGCAGATGGGGTGGCCCCAGCCCAGGCAGGACCTCTACCTTGCCACTAACAAGGGACAACATTTTCACCACTAAAGTATTTTTTTTTGCACAGCAATGGGGCAGCATTTTTGGGGCCCACCGATGGCACCACTAATGGTGCTGTGCGAGGTCAACCCGGTGTACCTGACTGTTTTGCTCCTGCTGGACCTGCAGACTTCACCATTCCTGTGTCTAATGTCATCTAAAATAAATCATTACCGGGTGTCACTTGTTTAATCAACCCGCCTCTGTTTGGGAAGATATTTCTCCACAATGATTATATGGAAACAAATAAAGTGATAACAAGCCCCAGACAGCAAGTTTCCTGATACTACAGTAGAAAGAAAGTTGCACGAGAATAGAGATGCCATAACATAGGATACCTGTGCAGCTTTATTCCAGCACTTTCAAGTTTTTCATAGCCACCCTGTTCCCTGTTTAGTAACACAACAGCTTCACTGACCACAAGACCAGCCTCTTTTAATGCCTGCCGAAAATAATAAAGTGAAAATAAAAAAAATAAAAAAAACGAACAATTTCTCTTGGACCACTTAGTAGTAACAAATGGATGGGGTGGTTCTAAAGTAGAGCTCTGTAATGCTATAAAGCCCAACTTTTTTCATAATAATAATAATTAGTAGAAAAAGTACGAATGATAAGATTTTTGAGAGAGAAAAAAAAGAGAGTTCCAATCAGAGATGAGCGGACAGCAGAGTTTTCCGAATCCGCAGACTGCCAGCGGATGCTTCGTATGGTTAAGTTGCGGACTCGCTGTCTGACGCGGATCTTCTTTAGCATTACCATAAAAAATTTTAAAGTAATTTAAACAGCTAAATTTCAGCAATGCGGACACGCGGACTGACTGCAAACCAATGATGTAAGATTCTGCGGACTCGGATCATTGATAGAAATCCATGGACAGACGCGGATGCTAAATTTCAAGATCTACACACCTCTGGTTCCAATACTTAAACATGTCGAAATATTAGACAATTTAAAATAAGTTATGGTACCAAGTTTCAATCACATATCACCATGGATATTGGTCATTAAATTGTGATTCCAAAATTTGTTTATTTATAGAGTCGTTACTTGTATCATGTGAATTAACTGTTCAAATGTGAAATACACCCATGCATGGTACTTATTCAGCAATAAAAAATGTTCATACCAGTCTAAAAAATAAAAAAATGTTACTACACAATTTAAGTAAACGATAAAATTCACTACTGCCAACCGGTTCAAGACATGTGGGACAGGTGGTCATGAGGTAGAGCGCTCAACTGTCGACCTGAGGGTTCAATCTCTGTTGAGGACCATTGGAGATTTCAGATCTCGGTCAGAGTCCCCACTATATCTCCCAGTGTCTCCACTATTGGCTATTGAGGGGATGAAAGAAGGGCACCATAAAAACTGTCTTATTAGTGGTTTATAGGATCTAAGGGATTTCATCTAATCCCTTTAAGGGACTTGACATACACACTTATCTGCTCCTGATGGTCGGTGCAGACTTTATAATGGGATGTTAAGTAACAAAAAAAAAAAAAAAAATTCCTCAAAAACAAACTAAACAAAAATAATCAATGAATCTAACCTCCGCAGTTTCTAAAATACTTGAACCACTAGACACCACATCCTCAACGATGAGACAACTATCACCATCTGAGTAGTCTCCCTCAATTAGCTTTTTGGTCCCGTAACTTTTAGCCTCTTTTCTGCGGATGAGCATAGGTATTTTATTTTCCGCTGATATGATCTGAAAGCCACACAAAAAAAAACAATTTATAACAATTTAATTGAAATTATTGTTTAATAGCTTACATTTTGACTAAGCTTTTTATTGGTGCGGTTTTATCAGTACTTTTTCACCAACATCTGGCTAAATTAGTTTTTCAACAAAAATTCTGTTACTTACTGTGGCAAAAGGAAGAGCTGTATAAGGAACCCCACAAACAGATTTAAAATTTAATGTTGATACCTTTTCCCATAAAAGTCTGGCTACATTCACCTGAAAATCAAATCAGAATTAAGTGTTTTCTTTTTAAGTTTGTGAAAAATTATCTAAATACAACATTTCTGCATTAGCAAATAGAATTCTTTAAAATAAAAGAGTGGAACTTTCATTATAAATTAAATAGTATGTGAACTGAATCATTAGAATTATTGTATTTAATACATTAAATTAGTCCTGGTTTGCAAAAGCAAGCATAAAAACAACCGCAGAATGAACATGTAATAATGAGATGTATCTCCTTGTAAAATGAACATTATACTTTTGAACTTTTAGCTATTCTTCTAAGTAATTTTGACGAAAAATCACTGATCAAAAACTTTTTGCTTCAATAACACTGCCTACTGGAAGTTCTTTTGATCAATCTCCAAAAATTGAGATCTTTATCATCTTCAAAATACATTTATTCAAGTAGGCTGTCTTGATCTTGAATTTCTTTTTAATAATGGTAAATGACAATGGATAATTGCCATACTGCACTCATAGTAAAAGTAAAATTCATGGAGACACTCTCAAGATTAGCTATTGGTTCTTTTTTCACTTCAACTGTGATATTCCTTTTTTTTTTGTTTTCTTTGGAAACATACTTGACTAGACTTGAGAGATAAAAAAAATAAGAATAATCAATTAGAACCAAGATGTTTTAAATGACATAAACTGTCTCAGTATGTGATGCAGCAAACTTTCCACTAAGCGTACTCATGATTCATGACCATGCATGTAACAGCAATAATCCTTTACCATTTCATATACAGATCCTATTTTAATACTTTGATAACATAGCTCGATGATCCATTTTCGATATGCATTTTCTAAAAAACTGCCTTCTATTAATCATTTTTATAGAGCTAAAAGACATCCATCCATCAATACTGTCAATAGACTATTATAAATACATCTACTCATCAATAAGTTGGACGTGTGGCCGGGTGGCGTAGATACTCGACTGTCGACCTCAGAGTCCTGGGTTCGATCCTCCATGAGAACCATGAGAATTTTTCCAGGTGAAATGTGTTTCAAAGTCATCCCACAAGTCCACCCAGCTTTAAATGGGCGTTGAGCTAACCACACAATCCCTTTATATGCCAAGGTAAATTCTACACTTCATCCAGATGGCCCATTAGGGCTAAGGGAACTTTTTTACTCATCAATAGACTACTGCCAAGTGATCAGCACACTTGAAATCCTTTTAAGTTTTAACATATGCTATTATTAGTAGAGATATGTAGGATATTGGTTATTGAATACTAATCCTGTATTAGTATTGCCATTGAAAGGTCAAAGATACTTCGATTCCTTCAGTCCAAGCAGTTACTTTTTCAGACATTTCAGTAACTTTAGCCTACTTTTCCTCGTCAGTTGTCCCCCACAACTCTCCTGTGCTAACAACTAGTCACTTCAATGTTTCTTTAACTGTACAATTAGGTAGAAGAGATAAACATTGCATAAACAAACTTAACACAAAATTATCAAACTACTTCTAGGACTAGACATCAGGTTAGGGTTAGATGACAATAAATGAGTGACAGTGAGAAAGCAGTCAGTACGACAAGATTTCTAGTAATTTATACCATAATAAAATATTACCATAACATCAGGGTGTGACATTATAACCCTCAGATCGAAATATACGGGAGATTGTATTCCACTTTTCAACTTGAAATCTCCAAATTTTACTGCATTTATTTCATGCAGTCTTACAACCAGCGCTTGAACAGCTGAATTCGTAGATGCCGCCATTGTTTTTCTTTAGCTATAAACCCGGCATTCATATTTATGCCGGCATTGTTGGTCAACTTTTTAAATATCCATTGTAATGATGCAAAATCTGTACCAAATGCTAATTGTGAAACAAAATTGTACTGATAAAGCAAATAATCTGTGGCAGCCGCATACAGTTACAATCATGCACTAAATTGAATTAATTAAGTGGAAAGGTGAATAAAAACCTCGTGCTTTAGAACTTGTTTTCATTATAAGCTAAATGTTGTATTGTCGTAGCTGCTCTCCTATATCTCTGATAACAATCTAATAAGGCGTACCTAGAGTGAGGGGGTCCAAATTCGAAAGTCCCCCGGGCCCCAGCTTGAATGCATTTAAGTACATTATCTCATGTGATTGTGTCGAATGTCAAAATGCAGGAGCCCCCAAAGAGGCCAAGCCCCAGGGCCCCCAAATCCCTAGGTTCATCACCAAATGACCCTCGCCTTAACTAACCTGGGCTTGAGGAGTTTTTGAAATAATTTTATTATAAAGCAAACATATACAATTATTACATGTTTTAAAAATCTTAGTTTACCATGTTTCTCAATAATTATTTGTTATTTTCTCAAGCGAGAATAATAATACAAGTTTAATTGTAAAATTGTACTAAATTAATACACATAGCATACAAGTATATTATTTATTTTATAACAATATGTTAACAATTTGTCTTTGATGAGTTTACAAAATAATTTTTTATCAATTCATTTTTGAATTAAGAAAAAAAAATATGGAACGCTTCACGAATTTGCGTGTCATCCTTGCGCAGGGGCCATGCTAATCTTCTCTGTATCGTTCCAATTTTAGTATATGTACTGCGTTAACAGTACGAGCAGTGTCATGCGCTCAAATAATTTATACTAGTTATCTGATAACTGACACTTTTGTGGTTTTATTTAGCTACATAATTTGAACTTTATTAAGCTATTTAGATATATTTTTACTAATACTGAAAAATATTAATATATTAATCTAAATGTACATTGTTTTTACATTTTAAGATACTTGTAATTTTTATTTAATTTATTATTCACTTAATAATTAGAAATATTTCTTTTATCATAAAAATTTATTGTTTTATTATCTCCCCTTAACATTGTGCCACATGAGAAATTTAGCTCTGAGCTAGAGCTCTATAAAAATAAAATGTGAAATGTGTGTCGCACTTAACCTGAAATTAACTAGTACATGAGCACCGAAAGGTTGTATTAACCCTGCTTTATGCTGACCCTGCAAAGATGAAGAAAAGAGGTGATATGTTAATAATTTGTTTTAATTTTAAATCATAAAATATAAAATTTCAATCACACTAGATGACTAGAACTTTTAATGGTACCAATTACGACCTACGACTATATAGGTCAATACGGCTGTGTACCGATGCTAGAGCTGCAGAGCATAAATAGTTTTTATAATAATTATATCATTATTGAGAAAACACTGTTCATTTTTTTTTTCCGTATTTCAAACATAGCCTTTTCAGGGCCATATTAGCGCAGTACATGTATATGTTTTTCTTTAAACATATAGGCAGGGCCGCACTGCACTAATAGGGTACAAGTCAATCGGGCGGCACCCTCTGAGTAGCGAAAAAATCTTAGCTTGGAAAACATAATTTAAAACTATATTAAAAAAAAAGAACTTCTAAGCTATCGATAATAAATGTATGTAATCGTGAAATCATTTATAGATTTATCATCCCATCGATCTCCATGTGCCGACATTAATTTTCGATTTTCAAAATTCAAATGATCACTGAGTAACGTCTAAACTATATGTTTTAAGAAGAAAAATGTTATAGCATGTTTTAGTCATGGTTTTAGTTTTATAAAGAACTCTATAGTCTAGGACAGTGGTCGGCAAACTTATCAGCCAAAGAGCAAAATATGAACATTAAAAAAACGACGCAAGATGGCATGGTTCGGTCACGTGTTCAAGCATAATAATCTGCTCAAAGAGATAATATACAGGTGTATGGTATATCTACTAATACTAACACTGCCCGTAGGCCCGCCACGAGGAAGGGGATGAGGGTGGAACATTTTCCTTAGGGGTATATTTTCTTTTTTTTTTTGTGTAAAAAGTTATACAATGATTCAGCAGTTATGGGACTTTACCCGTTATTCAGAGATTGTAAAGGATCCGTCGTACATTTAGACTCTTTGACACGGGAAAGGCTTATAGAGCCCTCCCCCCCCCCCAAATCTTGGACACTACCTAACTATGGCTAGCTACGGCAGCGCCCCCCACCCCACCCCTGCCGCCCACGCTACCACACTGCAGAATAATTCATGTGCCGCGTTCGATCTGGACTCGTTCATATAGGAGGATATGCAGAGGTGGAAACAGCCCCGTAGCGTGAAAATTTTACAGCAGGGGCCAGGCATCCTACAGCAGGGGCAGGTAATACATTTTACTAAGTAGAACAAATAAGCAGAGGGGGCTAGACAAAACGTAGGGGGTGGGCAGGCCCCCTACTCCCCCCCACCGCACGCTACGGGCCTGGGTGGAAATAACAGCGGGGGCAATAGGCGCGCTCCATGGGCCCGTGCGTCTAAAGGGCCACGCAAAAAAACAACAACATTTTACACTTGAAGCTTTACTTTCTCCATTTACATGAGCCAGATAGCGTCTTCTGTTCCCAGAGTCCCAAACCAAATCAATCCGCTTCAGATGATACGGCTATCTACATACAAAGGCTAATGTAAAATAAACTGTAAACTACAGGCGAATGTCAAAACCTAAGTTTAACATTTACAGTAAAAATAATAATCCTCTATGCATTAACAGGACTGTTACTTTTATGTTTTGGAGATTTGAATAGAAACATACAGGTGTATTTGGGTGCCTTAGAAGAAAATATAGATTGACACTTGAAGGGGGCCCTTTTTTCAAAGGGACCCCTTGGCGATTGCCAAATTTGTCAACACATAAGTACAGCTATGTGCATACACATTCACACATCAACATGAGTGAAATTTTATAAAAAATCACTACATATCATATAATCAATAATATATTTTGTTTAATATAAATAAAAAAACAAACAACATAAATTGTGAATTTCAATATGGATTCAAACAGTTAATTATATAAACGCCTAAGTCAGTTGTATTTGTTCTAAAATAAATATTACCATCAGCAAATATCAAACTAACAAACAAAAAATGAAATGAAATTCAATTTGGCAACTTAGAATATTTATAATAAAGCATCCGCTAAAGTTTGCTTCATTCTTATCGCTAGGTCGTTTGAACTTGCACTATCTTATGCAAGAAACTTGCATGTTTTGTTTTCTGCAAGTCTTTTTTAGTCATTTATCAGAGGTTCGCGCCAGATTTGTAAACACTTTTAGTTTAATAATTTCATGTGAATTTTCTTAAAATGCCGCTTCTGGGTAAAAAGCTGTTTACCATAGGAGCTATTTCTCCACAGAAAGAAGCAAAGGATTTACCTTTTCTCATTCCTCACACAAAGGAGCGGTTCGAATCAAAGTCGTATCCTTTATTATTTAGGCCTAGCTAGGGTTTTATCAGGTCGATTTAACGGACAGGCTACGCTTACGTCAAGACGTAATTCGTATTTTTTTTTCCGGCTTACGTCAATAGATATTTCTCCACACCCTAACACTGTCCCTAACCTTAACCCTAACCCCTAACCCTTTTTGTTTACGCAGTGGCAGCGGTAACATCAAGACGTAATTCGTATTTTTTTTTTCCGGCTTACGTCAATAGATATAATAATAGAAGGCGCTTGACGTAAGCGTAGCCACTTCGTCGATTTAATTGGCTTTTATTATTTCGTAGTAATGCTTAGAGACACCAATGCTTATAACTATTATAAGCCCACTTGCTACTAGTCTGTCTCAACACATAGGTAAATATTAGGGCCTGCTCATATAGATTAAGCATACGTAGTAACGTAGGGTAATATCACTAGTATACCTGTAAATGTGTGATGGGCATGGCATTTATATTTGTATTTCATTCATTTGATCATTTGTCTTTTCAGTCTTGAGTGTTATTTTGTATCAATAGCATAGGTCCTTAGCTATGAGGGCCCCAGCACACTTGTCAGTTAGAGCTGGGGGGGGGGTGATGCTCTTATGACAGTCACTATTTTGTTTTGTTTCAAAAACGATTATTCCTTTTTTTTTTTCCCCAACTTAATGAAATTTAATATAATAAATTAGTCTTTGTATGACATTTGTTAGAGCATTTCATGAGTATAGCGTGAGCTGAATGAAACTGAAAATTGCTATTATGATTTCATTGATAATAATAAATTTTAATAATGAATGATGTTTATAAAAATTATGCCACATCTGAATTTATAATCTTTTTTCTGGCATGTGGGCTACACGAGAATCAGCCTATAGCATGCAGTTTGTAAATAGATTTCTGAATAGACTGTTAGTAATATGGAATGAATGATATTAAAAACTATATTATTTTGAAATTTTGTAAAAAAAAAAAAAAGTCTCTTGAATAATTTTTTTTTATAAAAATGAATTATGCTATTATGGCTAAACCAATTTAATTACAGAGCAGCTGTTCCAGTTGATTTGTATTCTTTTGTTGTCTAGTTTATTCCTTTAGTCCTACACTTATTAGTTTCATTGCCAGATGGGTTAATTGACATTTCTTGTACTTTGTAAATCAGTTAAGTGAGAGCAATAAATTAAACTCATAATGCACTTATGTTCTAATCCAGTCAGCCCACTGGTCCTATACTGCCAGTCAGGCTGTATGGTATGGCATGGCCTTGTCCCCTCCTCTCGATTACATAAATGACATTCACCTTCATTACATATTATTTCTAATAAACACTCCATCCATCTTCTCTTGTTTAGACCCTTCCGTCAAATTTAAGAGTCCATTGTGACCCGCAGAATACAAGGTGTTGCCTTATTTGTGTCCCTTTTTAATTCATGTCTAGAACTTGGTGACTGTTGGTAATTTTGTGTTTGTGTTCGGAAAAAAAAATATTCAAGCAATAAAGAAACTAAAATATGTTAAATATATTATCTATTAAGTATTATTACAACTTCTGATCTGCTAGCGACCTACACTTTTATAGCCACTGATCTAAGATATGATTGCGAAACATTGAAATTTCCAACGTGGCACAAAAACACATAGCTCTTACACACAACTCTTTTTAAAAAAAAAAAAAGGTAACAGAAAAAAACTTTATTCTTCCAATAAAACACAAACCAAGCACAATGAGCATGCTGTGTTCTAAGGTAATATACGAACATAAATGGAACACTGAGCCAGTTACTTATGAACATCCTCATGGGGTTAATTCTTGGAAATAGCTACAGTCAAAAAAAGGCATGAGCTTTATTTTTATATTATCGTAATATAATTTTAAAAATTATCTAAAAAAAAGGTGCCAGTTAATCAATGCGAGCTGAAAACCTTTTTTTTTTAAAGTCTCTTAAATAATTAAGAAATTCAATAGATTTTCCTTAGCTTTTTTACAGTGAATATGAAAAAAAGAAAGATTTGTATGAGCAAAAAATCTGGACATGTCGCGCCACAGGTCATACAAATTTGACTCATGAAGAAGCTTGCATCTCAGAAAAGACAGTAGAAAAGCAATTGTCTGAAAATTTCCCAAAATGTTTTGAAAAAGAAGTTCTCGAAATCGTCCACCATAGTAAGTTAAAAGAATTTGAACTCTTTTTGAATACAGGTTTTCATCTCTGATCAGTGTCTGTCTGTGGGTATTGAGTTAGAAAGCTTTTTTTTAACTTCTTTAAGCCGTTTATATGTCAGTGAGTAAATCTTTACCATATTAGAAAAGTTTTAATTGATCTCACATCTCTCTTACATACAGGTCTATCTCTTTTCCTCTCTATTCATATGTATTTATTTGTGTACATATAATTCACATTGTATATATTTTAAACATACATTTATTGATATCAAACAGATACCGTTAGCTTGGAAAACTTAGTAGACAAAGCTTGGTTGAAACTGCAACAACAGTTTGTCATTGGTGAAAAAGTCAGTTTGAAAGTGAAATTTGCTGACCGGGTGTAAGTCCATTTCTTTTTTCCATTTCTTTTTTCCATCTCGAATTTTCTGATTTTATCTTTTAAAAGTATCAGAACATGTGGGATGTATAAACTAGCTTTTATTTTGTTCATTTAAAATCTTTTCCCTATCAAGTTAATGTATGTGGCTTATGATAAATATAAAACATCATTTAAAGCATTATGATCTTCTTCATTAACGTAGCAATGGTTTTAAATGGTCATAATTTATAATGTTGTTCACTTTCTTAGGATTAACTGTATAATTAAAAAGGTTTTGACCCGATTTACTCTTTTTTTTCTTCTCTTATCATTTTAGCATTCCGGCCAAAATAATAGCAATCGATTCCAATTTGACTAACAAGGAAGCCTCCAACTCTGCTTGTAATTCTCCCTCAAGTGACAAGGAGAACAGCACAGACGAGAAGGATAAAGATAGCCCAAAGAAATGGACGCCACCTAAGGTGAATGGATTATAAACTTGTTATAGAAAAGACCTTCTCCCGCGCCCACTTGAAAAGTAAATGACCCCATTAAAGGGAAGGGATTGAGTTTTTTTTATTATTTAGTTAAGAATCATTTTTTTTTATCATTAAAAATTTAATTGTTTTAAGAATTTAAAAATTGAATCTAACGTGTTTGCAATAAGGAGCGTTTAAAACCATTTCAACGAAAACAATTTAATTTGTCTTAGATGCTGCCATACACATATAGCATTGAGCTGGAAAATGAAGCCAAAGTAATCCATTCTGTTCCTGGTAGTGATCTGCAGTAAGTATGCAGATTTATGGTGGCATTTATATAGGTTTTTAGGTTTAATTATTTAAAAATGTAAATTATGTGAATGAAAACTGTTATAAAATATATTCATAAAAAATGACACGTGATAATGATTTTCCTTTCACTCACAGGCGTGTAGATAAAGTTCCCTGTAAAGACGTCATTCGCCATTTTATCAGAGTTTCCGCTTTAAGGTCCGGTAACACAGCAACTAGTCCCTGGGTTGTAAATGCTGACCTAGTCAAACAGTATAAGCTCATTAACAAATTTGCTGATTTTTTCTTATCACCTGTTAAGGTAAAAAAAAATTATTTTAATCTTAGCTCAGTGTATGCCAGATTTTTTGTTCTTTTTAAAAGGAAACCAATTTTTTTTAAACTGGCTATAAATAATACATTTAGACATTTCTGTACATCAATACATGCATTATGTTAGGCTTGCATGTGTTGTCATGTGCTAAACTTAATGATCTTCTGTCCAGATGTTGAGAATGAATTTGTTTTTCCAAGACTTAAGAAAATTTCAAGGCGAATTCCAGGACGACAAATTACTTGAAATTAGCACTTTGACTTTTTTATTCCTGAAATCTTAAAATTAATGTAGACTAAACCAAAAATATTTTTTAAAGCTGGTCCATTCCTTTTTTTTTAAATTTAATATTTCAGTAATAATTTAATAATGATTAGTATTAACAATTTTTTTTTTTAAAGACATGTACATTAACACTATCTGGAGCTTTCTATTTGATGTTGGTGGCGAATGAGTAATCATATTGTAAAATTTCAGACTTAAAAACCGTTAAATTACCTTGATCTTATATTCCACTTCTCTTTTAAGATAATGATTAGTCTTCATCAAGCAACCCCTTTTTTTCAGCTCACTCTACTTTTGCTTTTTTTTTTTAATTTTAGATGTCTGAAGCGTTTAAGAAGGCTGAAGACAATGACAAAAAACGGAAATCGACTAATTGCGTGACAAAAACTGCGGCTAAAAAATTAAAGCTTGATTCTTCTGTGAAAACAAAAAAAGAGAAGCCGCACAAGGTCGCTGAGCAAAATAAGAAAGCTCAACCTCAGGCGTCCACCCCGAGTAATAAGAAAGAATCAATTCTCTCCACGGATGCTAAATCTGCGTCGAATAATAAATCTGCGAAAAAGGTCTCCCCGAAAAAGAAAAAAGTCAAAGATTCTGCTATTTTGATTACAGACAGTGACTCAGAAGATGAAGTGGCCCTGTCTAAATTAAAACGTAGTAGCTCAGCCGCTGACTCAGACTCAGATGTTCCTCTGTATAAACTTGTGGATCAGACCACACCCAAGAAAAAAAAGACTTCACAGGTTGAGGTCTCCAGCGATGAAGATGTACCTTTAAGCAAGATAGCCACTCCTAAAAAGTCTGCTTCAAGTAAAGCAAATAGCTCAACTACTAAAAAGAAGGCCCCTTCAGTTAAAGCTGTAAAAAATAAATCGGATAAGTCAGCGGGTAAAAATAGTAACAAAAAGAAAAGTCTGGAAGCAGCTGATAAGAAAAAGGGAGGAATGAAACAGGTCACCTTGTTCGACCTTACCAAGAAAGGAAAAACAGAGGTGAAAAATAAGGCTCCTGAACAGAGAACACCTCAGAAAAAGTCACCAGCCAAGTTGCCTCCTCAACCTCCGCCCACACCTGCCATTGTTAAAAGACTGTTGAACTCCAAACGTGAAACACTGCCAGAGAAAATGAAATACTCCATGCTTCTTAAAAAGGCTGTGTCGGTCCTCTCTTTGGAGCAGATAAAGAATCTGCCGGACAAGTTGAAAGGAGAGGTCGAGCACAGGAAGAAGTTGTTGGAGGAGAAAGACAGAATGTCTAAAATGACTCAGGAGGAAAGAGAAGCGTACTTGAAAGAGAAGAGGGAGCAAGCCAAGGTCATTCAGAAGCAGAAAATGCTACAAAAACTGAGAGATCAAAGGAAAAGGTTTGAGGATACTGAATTAGAGTTAACACCCCTGCCGCAAGCCAATCTGGTGCCCACCCCTAACGGTTTCCCAAACTCATTGTTTGGGGATGTTACTATGGTGACAGAGTTCATCAACTGTTACAGTGGACTCCTGATGCCGGAATCAGAGTACCCAATCTACACTGACGCTCTGATGAAAGCATTGGTTGGTGGCTCCTCAGGCTTTGCCTATCTCTCTAGAGTACTCACTGTATTGCTACAGACTCTTCTGCAAGATCAAACTGCAAAGGTAAGTAGAGAAAATGAAGTTCTTATAAAAAGAGGTTGCTACTTAACTTAAATGTATTTCTTGACAGACTCTTTTTTTTTGTTTTGTTTTGGTAAGGTATTTAATAACACTATATTTCCTGTCTATTTTCAGTCTCTAGATTTACAGATTTCAGCAACTTTTTTAAACACGCTTGATTAAATATTACTTTTATTCATAAATACTTGTCTATCTAAATCATAAGCTCCAAGTGGGATATTTCTTTCCATAATACAATTTTCTCTCATTGAAAAATGTACATGTGTTATTATCTCTTCTTGTTTTTTCAAGTTGGCTGTGGCTTGAATAGCTGACTTGTAATCAGCCTCTGTTCAAAGCTGTAATGTCCTCAACACCGTCACTATAGTTCTTCAATATGTCTCTTCTTCTGCAATGTTTTTATAAACTATGGGGATTTCAATTGGTTTTCAATTCTCAAAAATGTTTCTCCTCCAACTCTTCATTTTCTTCTGACTTGTGACTATTAAGGTTACTAAGTACTTTCAATTATTATTATATTAAGCTGTTATTTATTAATGATTTTAATTGAAAACAAAAATTATTATTTTTTATTCTTGCTTATGTTCTTAAACTAAATTGCTTTGCATAGCTGAACAGATTAATTTTTTTTATTAGCTCTGTTTACTTAACATCCAATAGACTTGAGTAAATGACTATGTACTCGACATCCAATAGACTTGAGTAAATGACTATATACTCGACATCCAGTAGACTTGAGTAAATGACTATATACTCGACATCCAATAGACTTGAGTAAATGACTACTTTTTTTTCTTTACAGGATTACAAGGAATTTAAAACCCAGTTGTCGGATATAGCAGTCACTCCCTTCACTGCATCAGAACTTGTGAGATTATGTCTGCAGTGTGAAGATGATGAGGATGCCAATAATGGAACTGTGGTAATGTTACGTTTTGGTAAATGATTTTAGGAAATCACAAAAAATAAACACAGATGTGGGCTCGTAAGAAATAATAATTTAAATAAAATCAAATCTAGTCCGGAACACGATCAAAACTCACAACAACTTGCTACAGTCAACAGTTTATAAACAAACAAACGACTGGCTCTGGTCACTTCAGGCTGACCATTCACATCACATGGCCTATGGTCCTGAGTTGTTTTTTTTTGTATGATCTGCATTTTATTCTACCCTGTAGAACACAAGATGGGTATATTATCTTATATCTCTGATATGCTATTTACTATTTATGGCTAATCCTTTCCAATGGACACTATTTTTAAAAGGCTGTGTGATTTAGAAAACAAGTTATGAATTTTTTTTATGTCTCATAGTTGGGTCATTTTTATGGAAGAAATTAAACAAATTAAAAAAAAGTGATGAAAAATTTTTTTTTTCTGCATATAAAACAAGTGACAAGCTTCTATTTTTCCACAAAAATACTTTGATATGCTATGATAATTACATTTAAATAAATAAAATGGGATATCATTTATTCAAATTATTATCAATTTGTAAAAATTAAAATATATGTAAATATGTTTTGAAATCTACAAATGTCAATTTATTGTATAAAATAAGCAAAAATGTGGCTTTCTATATATTTTTTGTTGAAATTATGATATACATGTACAAAGTCATTGGTCATGCATATAGTTCAAACGGTGACACATTCAATCATATGTCCATGTCCATGTAACTTACTAAATCTCCATTTTCTTACAAAAATAATGTTCTAATTAAAAGAATAACAGATACACTTTATATTTTGAGATGCATAAAACACGTCTAACAGCTTGAAATATGTAAATAAAATAACTTTACTTCAAGTCTTGATTATCATTTTTCACAAGAAATAGTTTATAGAAGCTTAAAGCAATCTGAATTGAAATATAAAAAAAAAAACAGAACTCCTCCCCCCATCCTCCCAATTCATTCATGTGTGTTTCAATACCTTTCATTTTTTTCACATCGGGAAGAAGCTGAAAAATAGAATTACCAAACTAATTACTATATTTATATGTATAACTACATATTTCTTTTTGAAGCAATATATCATGCCCTTTTGTTTATTGCAGCCTGATGAATACATCAAGCTGTTAAAGGATTCTGAATTTTATCAGTTGGGCTTAGAGCAGAAGATATGTGTCTTGCAAGGCTTATGTTCTCGTGTTCTGGCAACATATTCGGTACAAGATTACATGGAAGAGCAGCAGCGTCAAGCAAATGTTCTTGTGTAAGAAAGCTTTATTTTATCGTTAAAATTTATGAAGATTTTTTTTATGTCATTGTCTGCAGATTGACGAAGCAATTTTATTTCCCTCTGCAGGAGGCAGAAAATAGAAATTAAGCAGATAGCTGCTCAAAAGAAGTCAGTTAAACAAACCGGGTCTGAAGCTGAAAATGACAAGCTTGTAGAGAAGAGTGATGAAAAATCGGCAGAAACTAAAGACAGAAATGGATCCTTCACAATTAAATCATTCTATGGCCGTGATGCTGCAGCCGTCGGCAATGAAGAGTCTGACAATCTGCTGTCAGTTGTCAAAAGTAGAAGGATCCTTGCGGCTAAGGCGGCTGCAGAGAAAGAAAAAGAGAGAGAAAGGATGGCAATCAGGGAAAAAGAACTTGAGGTCAGATCATTAATTTGGTTCAGTTCTATAATTACTGAAAGCTTGTGGAATGTTTTCCAAGAGCATTGGCATTTATAAAGTTTACTTGACCGCATTGTTTTTGATCGTTTGCTCATCTGTTCATTATGGCCATGTCATTGATTTTTAAAGGAAGAAAAGAAGCTGAGAAAGAAGCAAGACCAAATAGCTGATGCCATTAACCTGGCAAAGATGGTTCTTCGAGTAGAATCTGTTGGCACCGACAGGCATCATGATAGATACTGGATCTTTACTAACACCACTCCGGGACTGTATGTAGAAAAAGGTAAGAGTTGCTTTCTCTTGTTCTAGCACAGTGGTTCTCAAATTGAAATAATTCGCCACCCAAGATTTCTATTTTTCTTTCATGACCCACATGAAGACTGAGAATGAAATTGTCGTTAATTTTATATGCAGATTTTCCCCTTGTAGTTTTCAGATTAACAAACTTTTATTCTCAATCAATTAATGATAAATATTTATATGGCTGTGACCCTTAATTTTGACCCACGGTACTAGAACTTAAAATTTAGAAATGAGTTGAAAGTAAATATATGTACAGGTCTTTATTTGATTAAAAAATTAAATATGAAAAAAACTTTTACAAACTTTTTCCTTCTTAAATAGAATTTTTTATTTCTTATTCAGGCTGGATGGGTGAGGAGATAAACTACACTGTTAATAAATCATCCAGTAGAAAAACAGAAGAGGACTCATCGGAAAGTGACGAGGAACATGAGGCCAATACCAGTCTGCTTGAAAACATGCCATTCAATGCTCGCTACAAGAAAAAAAGACTAGCTATTGAGTCCAGGTAATTGACATTGAATCATTCCTCTTTATAGTTTTACAATCGCTCGTGCATTTATTCTTTTAAAGGGATGGATGGTCGCTCTATGTACAGTGCACAACTATCGGCCTGAGCTTTTTCTCAGACAAAAAACCACAGGATTTTTCAGATCAAGGTGAAAGTTCTCTCTAAGCCTTCCATGGTCTTTGCACTATTAACTATGGTGCGGAAGAGAGGAGTGCACTAAAAAAAATCAACTTGAGGTTTATATGATCTAAGAAATAAGCGTTTCATTCTTTCAGGGACTGTACAAAAAATAAAATTCATCTTTCTGTCATATTTTCGTCAATTTATAAATGTACTTGTCTTATTATTTGATCAGGAACTAGTTGCTGGAATATGCATGAAGAGGTGAGAAAGAATTATAGGAAGGAATGTACATTTATAATATGGGTCTTAAATTTACCAACTTCTTATTACATTTCACCTTTTCCTTTTACCATAACAACAGATTTCTATTTGATGATGTCAAATAAAGCAATTTTCATAACCTAAGAAAAATTGACTCTTTTTTTTTCCTAGTGTCCCTCACCCTGGACAAAATTTGTGGTTCACGTACAGAAGTCAGAAAGATCTGGATGTGCTCCTCAAAGCTCTACATCCACAGGGGATCAGAGAAAGCTTGTTGAAGGCTGAAATTAAAAAAAGATATGATGATCTATCCAAAGCTTTGGTAATATCTGTTGATTGGCTCTTTTTGGTTGTACTATTTTTATACTATTATACATTTTAAAATTTTTATGATCTTAGTAAAAAAAAAAAAAGTTAAGTTCCCTTAAACCTTCATTGGGGGGCAGATGACGTGTAGAATTCTGTTTCACTAACCTCTGCGTATGAAGGGATTAGCACAACTGTGCACTCAAACATTGGCTTAAATGCTGCAATGTATTTTTACCTGCCACTTGTGTATTTTAACCCCTAAAGCGCCACAAGGCACGATCGTGGCTTTACAAAATCAGTTCCTTAAGTGCCACGATCGTGGCTTCGAGTGTTTTCGGTCGAAATTTTTCGTTTATCGTCGTTAATTTGCCGAAGGAATGTTTACATCCGGTAAGCTTATCCATTCCGGCCGGTAGTTATTTCATTGATTCGCCATTTTGTCGGATAGATTTTAATTTTTTAATTTTTTTAAAATGAGTGGTAGTGATTTTGATGGGATTTTTTTAACAGGCTGACATAGCTTTTATTGGATATAAATGATTTAATTTAATTCATTTTTGATGGATTCTTTGCGGGAAAGTTTGTATATTTAATTTGATCGTTTTTTAAATAGATAATAAACAAGTGAACATTCGTCTTTTATATTTTTTCATTAATTTTACAGTCATTGGAATTTTTTTTTCGGGGGGCCCAGAAGTGGCACATTTTAATACCCACAAATATTTATATTAAAAATAAAATAAAAATTCAAAACGCTTAAAAAATAATAGTAATGTAAACAGTTATCATTTAGCTGTACAATCATACCAAACATAAATATGATAACTATTATATTGCTGCTTAAATTTATAAAAATATTAGGTGGGGGTAGTCAATGCTTATACGGGGCAATTTTATGACCCACTTTAGATGCATTTTTGTTAATATTAGTTGGCGCTTTAGGGGTTAACATGCTAATGTTGGGGTATAAAAGAATTTACATGTCATAAGCTGAGATTATTGCTTACGTTGCCGTTCTTAAATACCTCAGATCCACAGAGCAGCTGTCTATTAGTGCTGACACATTATTGAAACATCCCGGATTTTCTGGGTTAAAAAAAAAAATTAATAAATTCAACATTTTTCCATTTTGTTGATGTGTTTTATTTAGGTCGCTATTATCCATTTCATTTCAGTCCAGGAAGACAAGTTGGGAACTCCGAAAATCAGATGGTGATGATGAAATGGTTAAAAGTTTTAAACAAGAATTATCTGACATGGAGTTGGGGCTTCGAAACGGTGGTCTTGGTGGAGTCAAGGACTTTGATGAATGGGAGTCCAAATTACTGAAGGCATCTGAAATAACAGAACTGGTGGGTAGAAAATTTCATTTGTTCATCAAATAATAAAATGTCTCAAAACACAGTCAAGACACAAATGTACACAATAGAATTGCTGTCAATATTTTAATAAATCCATGAAAGAACAGGATTTAAGTTTCCTTGGCTTCTATAAAGACACACACTACAATATTTCAAAAACCAAAAAAAAAAATTTCCACTTTTTTTTTTATTCTCTCACTTCCTCTTACCCTCAGTTCAAAATTACTCTCATTTCACTTTTATTATCAATTATTATTGTACAACAAATAGGCTTTCTGAAATTTGTTCAACCCAGACCATAAAGTAGAGACATACCACTAAATACATGTGTACACACAGGTAGGTCAGTAGAGACATAACTAAATACATGTGTACACACAGGTAGATCAGTAGAGACAACTAAATACATGTGTACACACAGGTAGGTCAGTAGAGACATAACTAAATACATGTGTACACACAGGTAGATCAGTAGAGACATAACTAAATACATGTGTACACACAGGTAGGTCAGTAGAGACATAACTAAATACATGTGTACACACAGGTAGATCAGTAGAGACATAACTAAATACATGTGTACACACAGGTAGATCAGTAGAGACATACCACTAAATACATGTGTACACACAGGTAGGTCAATAGAGACATAACTAAATACATGTGTACACACAGGTAGATCAGTAGAGACATAACTAAATACATGTGTACACACAGGTAGGTCAATAGAGACATAACTAAATACATGTGTACACACAGGTAGATCAGTAGAGACATAACTAAATACATGTGTACACACAGGTAGATCAGTAGAGACATACCACTAAATACATGTGTACACACAAGTAGGTCAGTAGAGACATACCACTAAATACATGTGTACACACAGGTAGATCAGTAGAGACATAACTAAATACATGTGTACACACAGGTAGGTCAGTAGAGACATAACTAAATACGTGTACACACAGGTAGGTCAGTAGAGACATACCACTAAATACATGTGTACACACAGGTAGATCAGTAGAGACATAACTAAATACATGTGTACACACAGGTAGGTCAGTAGAGACATACCACTAAATACATGTGTACACACAGGTAGGTCAGTAGAGACATACCACTAAATACATGTGTACACACAGGTAGGTCAGTAGAGACATAACTAAATACGTGTACACACAGGTAGGTCAGTAGAGACATACCACTAAATACATGTGTACACACAGGTAGATCAGTAGAGACATACCACTAAATACATGTGTACACACAGGTAGATCAGTAGAGACATACCACTAAATACATGTGTACACACAGGTAGGTCAGTAGAGACATACCACTAAATACATGTGTACACACAGGTAGGTCAGTAGAGACATACCACTAAATACATGTGTACACACAGGTAGGTCAGTAGAGACATACCACTAAATACATGTGTACACACAGGTAGGTCAGTAGAGACATAACTAAATACATGTGTACACACAGGTAGGTCAGTAGAGACATACCACTAAATGCATGTATACACACAGGTAGATCGCGAATGTAATGTGGTCATATATTTTCAAAATGAGATATTGCAGAGACTTATGTTTACAAAAGATTCAATTGGAGTTTTTTTTTTACTTGCAAGTCATCTATTGAACTCTATTCTGTTCTATAATCACAAGCTTAATGGCAGCTCTATTCTATTCTATAATCACAAGCTTAATGACAGCTCTATTCTGTTCTATAATCACAAGCTTAATGACAGCTCTATTCTGTTCTATAATCACAAGCTTAATGACAGCTCTATTCTGTTCTATAATCACAAGCTTAATGACAGCTCTATTCTGTTCTATAATCACAAGCTTAATGACAGCTCTTTTCATTAGGAGTTATATTTCAACCAACTCTGGGGAGAGTTTTGTCGGTCAGATATATATTATTTATGAACTAGCTGTACCCAGCAAAAACCTTTGCATAGAGTTATATTCCCTTAGGTTTGATCAGTAGGCTAGGTTATTTTTGGTTTCGGGCAGATCCGATTTTTTCATGATTTTTCATTTTTATTGTTTACGTTTGACGATTTTTAACTGGAATACTGTTGTATTAATTCTTTACTTTCAATTTAATGCAGAACCCACACCACTATTATTTATATAGATGAGTTAAGCAGTTACATACCATAATTCACTCCCTCCCCCCCCCTATTTAAAACAATTGTATGCAAATTAAAAGTTAGGTTTTAAAATCCCAAGCAATAAATCCTTTTATTAACTACACTTTTCAGTGACCTCAGTTTTTGATGCAATTATAAACTCACACCATCACATGTTTTTAGCATAGCCCCCTGTCCTTGAATAGGGATGTGGTGATTTGCAATACATTTTTTTTTCTTTACTATTGCTCCCTGTGAACCAGTTAGCTGCTGCCAGCTTGCAACTGATGAAGACTGCTTTGTTTCAATTAAAACTCTATGTGGCATTTGATATTGGCAACAAAAAGAAAGAAAAATACTGAATCATGAAACAAGCATCTCAACTTTCTCGCATTCACATTATTAAATAGGGTTAGCCTTAGTAAAGAGTGTACTCAAGCGTCACAGTGTTGGCACACGTCTCTGTAAGTAGTGGGGGGGGGGGTGCGTGAGGGAGGACAATTTTATCTTTGTAAATCTAGCCCCGCTGGGCTAAAAAAAATGGTTTTAAACACGTAATAAACCGTTAGCTGAATATTTCAATTCTCTCAGAAAAACTGTTTTTTCCAAAAAAGGACCACCCCTGTTTGTATCATTATTGCATTACATTATTTCCATGAAATTCTAACAATATTTAACTGATTAAAGTATCCTGTTTTCATTGCTACATGTATTTGATAATAATACTGCAGAAAAAATAAAATAAATAAAATGTATAGTTACAACATACAGCATTTATGAAATGAATTTTATGACTTAAGTACATTTATTGTCAGATAAATACAGTCATCTAAATTTTGACATCAGTAGCGTCTTGTCATTAATATCTGAACATGTTGTATATTTACATTACTGTATAGGGCTGTGATTTTGTTTCAAAATATGATACCGATTATTTTTTTTATTAATTTTTTTGTGTCTTTTTTCTAATTTTAGGGTGAATGTCTAATACAAGTAAAAGATGGAATTCTAGACAAATTTCTTCAGGGCTTTATGAAGCCAAACCCTCGTCCAGCCGAAGGGGAAAAGAAACAAGATGGTGAAGCAGAAGATGGAAAAAGTGATGGTACTGTCTTTTTTCTTTCTTTTGTCTCTTTTCCACGGTGAATTGTGATACACATGTAATTCAATGAAAATAAGCTTTTTTTAAAAAACTTTGCATAACAGAACTCTTCTTTCACGCACACTGAGTTTAAATTTTCACTGCTTTCAAAATTATTAACAGGGTTCTATTAATTATGTTTTTTTGTCAAACCATTTTTTTTATTAACCTTTACTAGATGAAAGTTTGGATAAAACAAACAAGAAGAATATTAAAGTTGGTGTTGTGGTTAAAACAGGATGGAAAGAAGCAGTAGAAAATTGTCAGACATTGTCGAGATTACATGTTCTCATGGCTCTCTTAGACGCTTGCATCAAGTGGGAGAAGTCTGCAGAGAACGCAGTAAGCTTTTTTTTTTTTTTTTTAATTTGCAATTCCCTGTTTTTATTATTTAGCTGTAAATTATTTAAAAGTGAAGTTCTCTTATCCCTAATGGCCCCCATTGAGACAGATGAGGGGGTGGAATTCATCTCTTTCTGTAACCTCTGCATATAAAAGGATTGTGTGGTCAGCAAATTGCCCAGCCGCTTTTACCTCCCCAACTTAAGTCAGGTGCCCATTTAAAAAAGCTGGGTGGTCTTGTGGGACTAAGACGAACTTTCACTAGGACTTGTAAAAATTCCCCTTCCCATTGTTCCTCACCAAAGATCAAACCCTCAGGTCGACAGTTGAGCATCTACACCACTTTTTGATAAAACTGTTTATAGGTTGTAAAAAACAGATGAAATGCTCTCAAAACATTAAAAAAAAATTATTATTTTATGTGTAAATTATTATTTTATGTGTAAATTATATTTTTATGTGTAGATTATATTTTTATCCACATTTTTTTTTCTGTTCTAGAAATGTAAAATCTGTCGTAAAAAAGGTAATGATGCCGATTTGTTACTTTGTGATGATTGCAATCAAGCTTTCCATATGTACTGTTTGCGACCTGCTCTCAATGAGTTACCCACTGGTGATTGGTTCTGTCAGGCTTGCAAGGTGAGGCTTTGCTGCGGTGTAAACCGACCAAGCACTGGTGTACAGAAACCTTTTTAGTACCTGAAGTGACCTTTATTTTTCAGCTAACTTTAACTATTTGTACGAATTATTATATCTACCTCTTCCCGAATTAAAAAAAAAAATTCTGTAATATAGAAATTTTTTTTTCTTTTGCCAACAGCCTCAAAGACAACAAATCCAAGTTTCTGAGGTGACTATGATTCGGTTATCTATTCATATTAAAAAAAAAAAAATCCAACTCTGGTCTTTTTGAATCTTCAAAACAAATAAAGGTAAATGCTAAATTTAAAACAAGCCACTGGAAAAATTCACTTGTTATATTATTATTTTGTTCTTTCTGTAGTCTGAATCTGAAGTTGAAGAAGACGAGAAAGAGGGAGCTTGCCGTGAATGTGGTGGTAAAGAGAAACTCATTTTCTGCTCAAAGTGTCCAGCTGCATTCCACACTCAGTGTCACGATCCTCCGATGAGGCATCCACCTAGGTAAGGGGTCATTCCACGCTCTGTTTCGTTTTTTATACACTGCTTCATGTGAATGTAATGAACTATTTTAATGTTATTTATTATTACAGAGGTTCATGGGAATGTACAGACTGCAAAAATGGCATTAGTGACAGGAAGAGAAAAAATTTGTCGAGAAAAGGTTGGTTTTTAGAAACTTAGTTTATTCAACTAGATTGCCACCTTTAGAACTAGTGTATATCTTCTATAAATTTATATCTTAAATATTTTCTTTTTACACCATATTTACCAATATTTATTAACAATTGAAAATAACTTGTATGATGGTCAGAAAGAATTATTTTGTATTACTTCAAACTCTCAGTTGCTCCAAAGCGTAATTATAGACAAGAAATGTCAGCAAGTGAGGATGAAGATGATTATGAGGAAGATGATGAGCGTAAAACCCAAACAAGTTACGGTCGAAGAAGTACGCGGAGTAAAGACAAAAAGCAAGAAACCTCCTTAAGTCATTCACGATCCACCAGCCAGCGTGAAAGCACCACTCCAACATATCGTGCATCCCGGCGTGGACCGTCAGAACTATCGGTTAGTTGAATGTTTGTATTGGCTGGTCTAATGGTCTCATGTTTGATCCTAACCGTAAAAAGAATTAACACATTTCATTGATTTAGAATGGTTTTTTTTTTTTTTATATACCAGCTTTGTGAGGATGTTTTGCAAAAAGTTATGAAGCACAAATCCAGCTGGCCTTTCTTAGAACCTGTTGACAAAAAACTAGTAAGTGATTAAAAGGTTTTTTAAAGCAATTTTTAGAATTTGAGATTAAATTCATCATAGGTTTTTGTTTGCCAGACTTGTGCAATAAGTACAGCCTTCTGGAAAGTTTCCTTATCCCTGGTATAGATGCAAGAAAATATACAAATCATTACAGATTTACTTATGCATGTATTTAAACAAAAATGTAATGTTACCAATTTTTTTCAACTTGAGGTACCAGACTATTATGTGCTCATCCAGAAACCAATGGATTTTCAAACCATGATGAAAAAATGTGCCAGGTTGAGCTACGCATCTCCTCAAGAGTTTATAGAAGATGCTGCTCTTGTGTTTGAAAATGCAGAAACATATAACAAGGTCAGTAAAGTCATTGATCTATCATGCTTGTCATTTTATATATCCTGTTTTAGCCAATCATTTCTAGCTCATTGTTACTTTAGTGACGTAATAAAAAATTTTTTTTTTTCTTAAGCCTGATAGCGAAGTTTTTCACTGTATGAAGGAAGCGGAAAAAGTTTTCAAGGACACTCTCCGTAAATTACTTCCTGACTGGCCGTATTACAGAACTGTTGTTGAGCGGGATGAGAATTCTTCAGGCAGTGAAACAGGACGTAGACAGTCTCGAAACAAATAATTATTTCTTATGGTTTATATATTTTAAATATCTTAGAGGACTTTGTACACTCTGCTGTAAATAGGTGTTATTAGTGAGAATAAACTCCGAACTTGTTTTCTTTGAGGATCAGATTGAATCAGTTGTTTGTTTTGTTCTGGTAAGAACATGATTTTCACTCCGTCAACCGATGCTGTTGTCCAATGTAGTCACCTGCCAATTAAGTTGAAATCAGTTGAACCCTTTAATTGTTGCTGCTTTACAGGTGGATACTTCCTTTAACTTTATGATAAAAGTGTACGGATTTGTACTAAGATAATTCCATGTATTGAAAAAAAAATAAAAAGCCAGATACAATCATTGTACATTAATCATATACAGAGACATTCTTGAGTGCCAGTATATATCTGATATGATATCTGGGAGCCAAGTCTCCACAGTATTGTGGTAAAATAAAAGACGGTAATTTTCAATTTCCCAAGTAACCAAAAAGTGAATTTAAAAGGAGGGTTAAGTTTTTTTTTTAAAATAAAATTGAGGCATCTTGGGGGATTTTTGTATTAAGCATTATTGATGCTTAATGTTGAAGTGGACCAGCTTCATACCAGCTGAAGAATATATATATACATGTAATTACAAACGATGGCTTACATTTACGTGACTTTCTACGAGATAATTAACTAGCTGTCACTGGCAAATTTTTGCTTGGCTTGTAAATAATTCAATAATTTTTTTTTTAAAGTGCATTCGTTGTTTTTTAAATGCACAGGTTATCTAGTTCAGAAAAGATTTCTAATCTCAAAATTTTTAACCACCAAAAAGTTGAAATAATTTTAATTGGAGCTGGTGTACTCCACGTTGCATGGTGCTTTTCAGTTTAGTATATACCTCCATCTTGCAGTCGTTTTAATTGATAACATCTGAATATGGCAACAGATAGAAGAGCGAGAAAGCTAACCACAAAATTTTGTATTCCATTATTTGATATTCACATGAATAACTCTAATGCATAGTCTGTTAATTTGGTTATGCACATTCTGTCATTTAAAAAAAAAAAAGTTTGCTGGCATAGAATGTATGCCCTTTGTCTGCATTTTAGAGTTGTAAACCACCTTCAAGACACTTGTAGTTATTTTTGTTATCTATTATAAAAATTATTTTGTAACAACTTTAAACTTAGGAAAATGTTTTTTTTATTTACAAGAATTGAAGAAAAATTTTACATATTTCCATTTATGAAATTTCACAATATGATTCAAGAAAACTTATCTAAATGTATTTTCTTTTAGTTCTGTTAGAATTTTTACTTTTTTTTATGAAGATGACTTGCGTACATTTTTAATTTTCAAGTTAGAACATTTAACAGTTGACATAATTAGTTTTTTTCTTTGAATTATGCGACTTATTTTTCCATCAAATGTTTATTTTTCTAAAAGGTATCTTTATTTACATGGAGCTTAGTTAATGGTTACCAGATGTGTACGTATCTTCATTTACATGGAGCTTAGTTAATGGTTACCAGATGTGTACGTGCGCCTGGTGTTGAAGGTGGGCACAGTTGGTTGCACTAGACTGAGGTCTCACATCTGACTATGTTTATAATGTTTCAACTCATGGTAATGACTTCACTCTCTTGTGAACTATTGATTGTTTGAAAGGCAGATTGATTCGTATGTATGGCAGTGCTAGAGCCGTAATTAATTTTGTGATAGGTGTTTAATTAGGTGTACTATTTCTCATTGACACTTTTTGTTAATGTGATTCAGTTGCGACAAGTTCATCTGAAGCTACTCAAGTTTCAAATTTTGAAAAAATAGGGGATAATATGAAATTTATATTAAGAAAAACATCAAAGGTTTCTACTAATTTAATTAACACCTTCAATTTTTGTAAACTGTTGTCTTTTTTTTGGGCCTTTAATTGATGATGTATGTACATAATGTTATTGACTTAGTGTTGTCATGTCAAAAATAGTTGGACCAAATAAATATGTCAAAATTTGTCTTCTGAGCTTTACTTCACATCTTTATCAACAGGCGAATGGAATGTTATTAAAAAATGATTTATTTGTTTGCATAAAAAAATAATACCTAAAGGAAATGTCAAAATTATAAAACCCCTTTTGAAATTTTTTAAGGGGATAAATTTAAACATAAATGCCCCCCCCCCCCCTTAAAAAGGCACAACGTATTCATTTAATTAAATTCCAGTAACTAGTATGCATATGATAAACAACATATGGCCGAAAATTACCAGTATTTAAAAGAAGGCATTAGTTGTAATAACATATACCGGACTAGCTGGCATAAATTCTTCACTGGATTGCTTTTCCTGACCAGTCATACTCATAGGCTCAAAAAATTCAGCCGCTACCTCCCCCACCCCCCAAACAAAAGGTCCTGTTCCTCCATGAAGAATGTTAACTTTTAAATAATGTTTTCTCCCAACAGATAACAGACCAGCCTCTTTCCAAACTCCAGCATTTTCTCAACTTTCAGTTGAATTTAATTTAAATATCCCATAAATAATGAAATCAAATTTAGTTTTTATGAACACATATTCAGTAAAAGTAGTTAAATTAGCTGAAAACACACATTTTTTTGACTTTCATTTGTAAACTAGTAAAATTGGGTGGTGTTGCTAGTGAGAATAAGAGACTCCACTGGTGTGTGAGATGGATGGTCGTTTGGTATATACAGCGCTTGACTGTGACCTGAGGGACCCTGGTTCAATCTTCTGTGAGGACCAGTGGATTTTTCAGGTCATGGTTGGCTATGGTGGGGATGAAAGAAGGGCACAGTAAAAACCATCCCATTAGTGGCTTATAGGATCTAACAGATTTCATCTCATCCTTACAGGGACCTCACATACTGTGCTAATGTGTGCACCTGTAACTGGTATTGTACTTACGTAATTAATTTGACATCATTATCTCCACATGTATTTTACCCAATTATAAACATTACAAAAACGTAATTACCTTAAGAATTCTACAAGATGTTAATTTATGGACTCGAAATTATTAATAATAGAGGTATTGTTATATGTAAGTTTGGCTATATGTCTGCCCAATCTGAGCATTCTAAATAAATGATATCAGGTCTAAAATAAAAGAGTTTTTAAGGACAAACAAACCACCCAAACATACAGCACTTAAAAAAAAAAAACAGAATCTATGATAGATTAAATACTTTTGCCCGTGACCAGTTATTCATTTTCCTTAATTTTGATAGAACTACAAATTATTATTGATACATGTATTTATTTTCATCATAAAAAAAAGGTACACATTTTCTCAGTGGTTCTCTAACTCTTGGGCTTCACTACCCAATATGAAAACTTTTATTTTTTTGACCCACCCGTAAAGAAAATCTATCACTGTGAAAAGTAATTGAAATATTTATTTTCTGTAAAAACAAAAAAAAAATTTTCATATTTTGTTTCATGTTGTAATAATGCACACATAAAATTCTTTATCCTTTCAATGAATGACTTCATTTAATCTCGTTAGGACCCGTCCAGCAACACACACCTTGAGAACCACTGATTTAATAATGATACTAAATCAGACAATAATTCTTACAAAGAATATAACAGACAAAAAACTGATCCATTTATCGCTGGAAAAAAAATTCAATCATCAGAAAACTTTTATTTGAACTAACATAGTGGGGGGGGGGGGGGCCAATATTTATGTTCAGAGAACAAACATTTTATGCTCCTGAGACACTATTACAATTCTTAAATCAAATTACTTGATAAATATCTCATCTACCCGGTGATTGAGTAAATAATATTCTGGTATTTTAATGATATTCACCATTTAAGAAAACTAAAGATAGCATTTTTTGTGGATTTTTGTTATCGTGCTTGATGATATGTTCAATTATGGTTAAAACGTTTTTTTAAAATGTGTCAAACGCAACTAAGAGATGATCCGTTTTTTTTTGTTCATGTGACATAAAATAATGAGGGGTTGTCCAGGCAAATAGTGACTAAAGGCACTGTATCTGGATCATTGATAATATGTGTGATGTAGACCAAGTCACCTACATCTTGAAAAACAATGATTACATATTAAAAATCCAGAGGAAAAAAAAAAAAGGGGGGGGGGGGGCAGCACAATGTGAATTAAAATTTGAGTTACTTCTACCATCACTTAGCACTAACCCTTTCCTAAATTTTATACATAATAAGTAATCATAATAAACTTTTTGGAACTGGCTGGGTAGTTAAAAAAAAAAAGTATATAAATGAGGAAAAAAAAAAGCATTTTGTAATGTTAATATTTCATTTGTAATATTTTATTTTAAAAAAAACACTAACATATATACCAATATCTTGAAAATAATGACAACAGTTTACCAATCAATGACCACGTTGACTATTTTATGTCTTGGCAAAAAATGATATTATATATATATATATACTGCTTATGAACAAATAAATGTAGACTAAAACACTTTGACCAACATGAATAACTTTTTATAAAAGGTATTGAAGAGGTCTGTTACAGATTTACCAAATACGTAAATGTTTAAAAGCTAAACCCTGTAGAGAAATTTTTTTTTGCACTGAATTACAGTGTACATGTTTAACAGCAAACGTTAAAAATATTGTTCATTCAAAACAACCAGCTTACAGTTAAAAATAATAAAAAATATATTGAAAAATACAAATATAAAGATATAAAATAGAGCAAAAAACGTACAATGAACAATTACAAAAAAAAGATGCATTAATTATAAGAGCAATGGAAAATAACTGTACTAAAATATTTTAACAAATTAGATTAAAGTAATTATAATGGTTAAAAGTTTACTGTAATAAACAAAATTCAAAGTGAAGTTATGAAATGACTAATAATATATAAATGCCAACTATTTTTTTTTAGAAAAGATTTTTTTAACATTCAAAAGATTAAATAGAAATGAAAAAAATATATAAACAACATGTTCATATTGAATAAAGATTTTAAAAATGTAGTGTTTATATCTTTAACTTACGTAAACAAGTCAAAAGAAATAATTTTGTATGTGTAAAAAAACAAGTCATCTTAGCTATAACGTAGAGATAGTGGTCAAATTATGCATATATTCTAAGATTTCTATTATGCAAAAGAAATTAGTTATGGGTTTGTATTAATATGGGTTGTATTAATATTATAAAGAACTGTAAGCAACAAGGCTTCTATAAAATGAATGAATCGAATCACTCTCTCTTGATGAACATTTTCTGGAAAACAATTACAGCTTTCGACTAATCAGCATAAAAACCAACAAATGAATTATGAAAGCAAACACTAAGTAATTACAACTGACTGAAAAAAAAAAAGGACTTAATAAAAGCACAAATGAAACAAACATCAGAACAGATATGGTAATTGTTCAATTACACAACAATTTCATTGGGGAACTATAAATATTTTATATCAATTATAATTTATAAAAAGATTTTGATTATATAAATTTTTGCTGCTCAAGCCAACGCTGCTAGCTTATGTGTTGAAAATAATTACACAAACATTTTTCGATTTATATTTTTTTTGTACTCAATTTCACAATCAAATAAACAACTACATGTACATAATTGGCTCTGAATACACACAGATTTTTAAAAACTTTCAGACTGGAAATAAAAAATAAATAAAAAAACAGAGTGAGTAGTTTTTTTTTTTGCATAGAAATAAACTGTAAATTTAAGAAGAAAAAGAATAGAATCAAATTTTTAAAAAGCCCAGAAGAGGATTAAAAAAAAAACCTTGAAATCCAATTTCTTGACTGCTGCTACAAATCTGAAGGTTGCAATGACATAAAAAATGATGCACTTTGAATGATAAATGAAATCTGGCAAACAATTAAGGCCTTTAGTTTGGATCAATCAGTAACAGTAAAAGATGTATCAAAATGGTAAAATTGGCAGGAAAACCATGTTATAACAGATAATACTGTTTGCAAGATAACCAAAGGGGATGGCTACCAAGACAAAAATGTACAAGATGTAACATGTCTATAGATAATACAAAACGGCAAAGAAATGGTTTTAAATGGTGATGATGTCAGAGTACTCTACAGGACACAGAATAAGAAACCGATTTTAGTGATGAAATAAATAGAAGAGAACAAATAAAAACATACTGGGGGTTACACCGCTTAAACTTGAAAGAGAATGTCAAGATATGCATTTATCTAGCAAATTAAGATGGGACATGTATCAAGTTCATATATAAAATTTAAAAAAATAAAAAAATTCATCACAGCTATGAATAATAATGCAAGCGAAAAAATATTTCAATCAGCATTGCGTCATACTAGAAAATAAACAAAACCAAAAACATAGTAATAATAAACTAGGCAAAATTAGAAAGTTTTAAATATGTTTTAATTACATTTCTAAATTTATTCCAAATGCTTTTTAAATAAATATAAAAAGAAAAAATTAGAAAAGCTAAAATAATGTGCATCCCAACAAGAATAATACGGGTAATAAAAAAAAAAAAAAGAATTTTGTAAAACCAGCTACGTTCTGACTTTTAACGCTCCACCACTCACGGGTTGTTGGTAGGTAAACAGACTTCTTATCACAATTACTTGGACCAGGCCAACTGAAATCATCAGAGCGAGCTGAAACAGGGAGAAAAAATTCACCCTGAAAAAGTTGGCTTCCTGAGTGTTGCGATCTTTAGCCTCGTGTATCTTAATTAAAGTCTGAACTTGTATAGAACGTTCCAGGTTCTTTTTTGATCTATCAAGGATGCCCTGTGAGTTTTAAAAAAAACGAAAAAACATTCATGTAGGCAAGTCTTCAATAATTAAGATTATTAGAGCCCATATTAGTTAATGTCAGCGTTATATTTCTTACTAGTCAGTCTACATTGGGGTATTTAATACACTGTAAATAGCAAGATTTCATGTACAAATAATATTTAAAAAGTATACAGAGAATATAAAAAAAAAATTTTACTATTCAAAGTAAAGGTTTTTTTTGTTTGTTTGTTTGATTCAGGTAAAAAATGCCTGGCAAATAATTTTTTTTTTTGCTACAAATGTCAAGAACAATAACTATTAAGTAAAAGAAAATACTACTTTCTATTTTAATATTTAATAAAAATAAAAGAAAAAAACAGGCAATGAAAAATTTTATATTACCATAAATTCTTCAATGGTCATATCGAGCTGCTCTTGAACATTCTCTCCTTCAAAAGTGAGCTTATCTTTTTCATCCTCTTCATCGTCATCATCTTTGCCATCCTCCACAAAGATTTCGAAAAATACCAGTTTGTTGGAGAACCGACTAAAAGAGTTGTCAAAACAGATCCTGTAATCACCCTCTTGAGATGACAAAAACCTTTAAGCGTTGAAAGAAGAGTCATGTAAAGGAAAAAAATTACAATAATAAATGATGCGCAGAACATGGGAAAAAGGCACAATGAAGTACTAAAGAAACTAAATAGCTTACATACTTCACTGTGTTCTCTGTCTTTCTTTGATCCAAATGATAAACTCTGTTATCAGGACCAGAGATCAGCAAATCAATGTCTAAGTCCCCACCGTCGATCACCTAGGGTGGAGATGAAAAATAATTTGAAATTGGGAATAAAAATACATTAATATAACAATATGAGAATATTTAGTAGTGTGGCTACAAGAAGGAGTAGGACTGTAGCTTGCGAAAAAAAGTTAATAATTGTTCAGTACCTTCACAGAAAAATTAAGACATGTACTGAACAGATTATCAGTGGAACATATTGACAGAGTATGGATCAAAGAGGAACTATTATAAACAATTTAGGCAGTTAGTGCCCCTTACAAAAGAGGATTCTAAGACTTTCTACTGTCCCTTTAGCATCCACTGGCAAATATAGGTTTACACTAATTTAATGGGATTAAAAGGAAAAAAAAACCAAGAAAAGGCTTTCAAAACTAATAGAGGGCACCATGGCCTGACACTAGCTCAGAGAGATGATAACAGAGACAGCCAGCATTGCATACTTAATTGTACCGTTATATGACTATGAGAAGACTTCCCCCTGAATAGCTTAGAGAGCTGAAAAATTAATAAAAAAATGATCACAGACAACAGAACAAATTAACTATCAAAATGGTCATATATTTTAGTTATTTGGCTGGATGCTACAGTGAAGTCCTCAAAACTATGTAAAATAGATTATTTATAGCGACAGCGTTTCCATTCTGCACTGAAGCACGCACGCCAAGATTTAAGCACTTTATTAGTAGGATGATCATACTTGATTGTCCAGATCAGTGGTTCTAAAAATGGATCCCCCGCTGGAACGATTTAGTAAAAGCCTCAGGCATAACTGGGAGGGGATGGAGGTCTCCAACAAATCAGGGAAAAGCTCTGAGAAAAATATTTTAACAGCCATAGAATTCAAAGAAAAATCAATTAAATAAACAAAACTTCCATAACCGGAATAGTTTTCAAATATCTCTATTGTTCTAGCTTAAATAAATTTATTCTTCTTTGTTTTAATTCTTGCAAATGCTTATGTATGGATAAATGGACAGATTAGGCCTATATAATGCGTTAGGAGGCCAGAAATAAGCTGTTATATAGAAAGGTAAGGAAGAAGTTGATGTCTGTATACAGATAAAGGAAATAATTGATGATTTTCTTCAAACAGAGAGGATGGGAAGCACAGAACAGATCAAACAGCTAGAATGGAATATATTCAGCCCTCTGACTATACGTTCTCATGTCTGGTCTTTAATATTGATAGGCAAAAAATTCTTTGTCTTAAATCCTTAAATTGACTTAATATATTATACCCCAGTTACTTTTAGTTGGAGCATTTTGGGTGGCATTTAACCACTGCTAGTATCAATCATTCAATGTCTGCAGTGACAAAAGGTAAAGAGACTATCAGACGCCCAAGGCTTTGGAATATTTGAGCCCATGCCAGTAATACAATTTCGCCACACATTACAAAACAAGGTGGGTTGACATGAAGGAAAAGGATGGCAGAAATCACTGGTCATTGGTGGGTTGATTAATTTTAATTAAATAATTAATAATCTAAATTAATATCATAATTATGAGTAAGTAATCATTAATAGAAAATAGTTAATACTAAAAGTAATGGTAGAAGTGTCAATGATGATTGCCAAGGCCAAGACAAATAATTCAAGTTTATCCTTTTTGAAATAAAAAATTTAGTCTAAGTCTTGACTTCTTATTATTCATTAATCTCAAGAGAGTCAAGACATTACTAAATGACACAATTCATGAATGAAGAAGAAATACCAAATTCATCTAATGGTCCAAAAGTCAGTTTTTAATGCTAACTTTTTCACAATGACTTAGAATAACTTATTAAAGTTATTATTCTTGATTAATGCCTATCATTTTTGGACCAATAAACTAGTAATATATACTGCTTCTTTCACACTTGACTCAAAATTGAAAAGGTTACCTGATAATCCACTTCAACGTTTGTATTCGCCGGTACTGTTTGAAAAAAACATTCTTGACGCCCAGCAATAATATCTATTGTTAGATCGATCTCTGTGCTGCTACATACATTTAAAATAACAAATATTACTAAGAATAATATATCGCCTGACTTGCCCATCTTCCACATGAACTAGACTTCCGATTTATGTACCCGAACCCAGTCCCAGTGTATTTTTGTGTGTGATAAAACCATTTCTAGGGGGATGTCACTCTGAAATTTTAATTTACACTAACCACAGATATCCACATACATAAGAAGAACTTGTTATCTATGGATGTCCAAATCGTATAAGTTCAGCGACTCTCAAAGTGGGCGTTATAGAATGTTACAAAAGCACAGAAATGCAGTCAATGAAAAATATATTTTGTTTATCATATAACGCGATGCAATATTTTTTTTATTGTTTCACGAAACTATTGTGCGTGTGTGTCACAAAACACGCGTGCTGCTTTAGGCCTACCACTACAACTCGGCCGTTGCCAGTATAAGTGGTTTGATATAAACCTCAGTGTAGTTGAATGCTTGTTTATATTTAAGAAGAACATGCAGACGTGAGCACTTATTGTCATCACCTGTAGGCCATTCTTTCAGAGTTGAAACAAAGATTGGAAGAAATTTTAAAATTGATTTTGAATCCTTTTTTTTTCACCTGCGGAAGCAAAAGAATATATAACTTGGCAAGAATAATTGATTAAATTGTCAACAAATGGTGAACTGAAAATTGAAGTTTAAATTTGATTATAAACAATTTTAGCTAAAGAAACAACTCTACCATGGATTATGGGATCTAGTACAAAAATTACTTATGGCCTCCCATAACTGAAATGTGGATTTATTGCATATAGTTGAAAGCCGTGATGTAAGATTACTTACTACTCACTAAAATAGAGCTATGTTCATTTTTGTTTAAAATGAGGGGGGGGGGGCGATAGGCCAAAAAAAAAAGTTTGAGAATTACTGGTGTAGATAGATGCACTTAACAAACAGGTTCCAACCTATTGTCAACTTATGCAATCTTTTTCACTCACCCATCTCCCCATTAATTATCTTACACACACACCTTCGCGAAGAAATTAATACATAATACTGTCATTACAGTGTCATTTCTCACCAAAATATGTAATAGCAAATTATTATTAATCAGTCTAAATAATACTAAAAGAAATGTAAAAGCGAGTAATGGGATTGTTTTTCAATTTCAAGAATAATTTTTTTTCTCCTACTTTAATCGATTAATATATTTTTCAAATAGATAAAAATAAATAATCTTTTATTTTTAAAGATTGATTTTACAAAATCAGCCAAAACAGTTCATCGATCATTAGTTTAATTTTTTTAACGATAATTAGTACATTAACAGTGTCTTTTTCCCCTTAAGGCTTAAGATAAGCATTAGGCTTATGTTTTTTATCTTGTAAAGTTTATGTACTATTATTTTTTAAAGGTTTTTAATTAGCAAACGATTTGAAATTTCTTTTTTCGTATAAAGGGACGTAAAGAGCATAAAAAAGCGGAGTGATTAAAAAAGAGGGAGGTAAATATTGGTGATAGTTTTTATACACATAGAAACTAGGTCAAATAGAATCACTCGTAATAGATACTATATTTTCTTCATTTTATTCACAATTTGTTATGAATGTAAATGTAGAGTACTTTATACCAAATAAAAAGAAAATTCTTGTTAAAGAAAAACAAAGAACTCAAAACATGTGTTATGATCATGGGTGTAATATTAATATAGGGCAAATGTTTGAAAATGAGGCAGGCTAAGTGTATAAAATTTGCATATTTTAATGCGCAAGAAAAATAATAATTTTAGTTTTTCACAAGAAGCCAGTTTTGGGGACTTGAAAATATTTATGTCTCTAACTTATATATTGAACATCTTAGTTAATATGTGTTTTACGATTTATATTGATAAAATTATTGGTTTCTATTGTTTTTCAACTGTAAATATTTATTACTGCGCGTTTTTTTTTCTCTCCCACAATGCAATGTCATCTAGTCAGAATCTTTTTACAGGTGGAAAGATGTTTTGGAAATGTGTGTGTTTTCTATCCCTGTAGAAATGCAAGGACTATGTAAGCGTATCTACAGTAGATGACATAGTGAGAAAACTTTATCATAATTACTTTAAAAGGGCTGCTTATTTTATGTGTTTGAATTATTTCACCTTATTTTTAATTGCGTTATGATAGAAATGTTACAGAAAAAAGTGCTTGCTTTTATTGTCATTTTTTTCTAGTTGGATCTTATTTAAGAACTAAAGTGAACTATGTTGTTAAATGTTTTGTTTACATTTGCTTTTTAAGGAATAGCCATAAAAAAAAAAGAAAACTGTCATAAATGGACCTTCCAGATATGGACAGTGATGTCACTGAATCTTCATCGGTAATATTTTTTTCAAATGACGACTATGATCAAAATGAACATTGTAACAGCAATGCTGTTGTTGTCAGTGTAAACTATGATCAAACTGATTTTAAAAATTATACAGCTCAGCACATGGATAAATTGGGGGCGGGGGTAATCGAATGCGGCTCCGCGTCAGACGAAAATGCAGAAAGCGTTGTGTATGAAGAGTATGAAGTTGCAGACACCATGGTATCGTCTACAGATAACAATGAAATTATATATTCTTTTGATGTTGATCAAAACCCAAACAGCAGTTACAATGCAGAACACCAAATAGCTGATCAGGATGAAACTGTTGAAGATGGGGAACAAACCTATTTGGAAGATGGAAAAATTAAGGAGACATTTAATGTTGAATCACTTAGCTATGAACTTCAAGTTGGATATAGAATATTAAGTAACATGATGAGTGCAAGTAATAGATGTGTCAATAAACTGTTCCTTTATCCTGTTGATGATAATTATCCAGAAACTTCTGACTATTATGAGAAAATAAAAGAACCAATGTGGATGTTCAAAAGTAAGAATGATTATTTCTTCATACTTATTTAGTTTTATTTATAATAATTAGTCTCCTTTTTTTCCACTTTATAGTTGATACTTTATGAATTTATGGCTTTTCATTATATTATTGTTAGTTATCATCATTAGTGACTTTAGCAGAATTTATAATCATTCAAACCTAACTAAGGTTAAGTCTTAGTCTAAGAGTTTAAAATAAATATCTTAACTTACAAGTCATGACATATATTAATTTGAAGAGTTTGGATTTTTTAATTTATGCCAATTTATGTATTGCACCTAAATAGGCTAAAAGTATGCATCATTAATCATGACGGACCTTTCACATAGTATTATATAATGTAAACATTGTAATTATAATGATATATAACACTTTACTGAATCACCCCTCTAATTTTATAATGTAAGCTTCCACTACCTGTCACCATCTTGGTAGAAAATTTAATAATTAAGGATCTTGAGTAATTTTTCATTATTTAGTTGCGTTGTATTAGTCCTATATAATGGACTATAAATGAAACAAGACCCCCCCCCCTTTTTTTTTTTTATTTTGTATTTTTGTGTCTTATATAATATGTGAATTGTCCCGAAGTATTTAAAAAAAGTTAACTTTTCTTCTTCTGTTGTATGTATCCATAGTGAAAGAAAAATTTGAAAGTCATCAGTACAAAGCTCTTACTGATTTTACTGCTGACTTCCGGTTGATGATAGAAAACTGCTATAGATTCAATGGACCAGATAATTTTGTGTCAAAAAAGGCTCAGAAGCTAGAAACTATGATGAAACAGAAGATAGCTCTTCTGTCCAGGTATATCATTCTATTGGTTAATATTTTTTGTCTAATCAAATGATAATACTAAAAAAACCTTCGAAATAATTTGACATTTAATTGCAGTAAAATTGCACCAATAATAAACTAGTAATGATGAAACTGCTTTAAAAAATTTCAACCATAGAAACAATGGAGATATAATTTTCTGGCTTCATATTTATCTCATTTAATTGACATTTATATTTTAAGTTATGCTAAACAAAAGATGATGCAGGCTTATCAACAATAATCTAATGGCAACCAATGGCTCATAGAGAAGCATACAGTTTTTTGTATAGTTTAGTGCTGCTCCCATTGAATCAGTTTTTTTCTATTATTTTATGAACTAAATTTTGGTTTCTCCATTTGACCTCAAGCACCCCTGTAATATGCCATTATAACAGCATCTGTTATTTTTATTTTTTTAGTGTTTCCCCTTTTTAGTTTGAGTTAAGCGCTTGTTTCATTAATATTTTTAGAGATAAACTTCAGACAAAATTATCAACAAATTATTTCTTTGGAAATAGTTTTTAAAAAATGTTTATTTATTTTCAGGGATTTAAGAGAGAAAATATTGGGAAACATGTCAAATTCTGAAGATGATATCCTAACATCAGGTGAGAGTTAATCTTCATTTTAGAGAAATGGTTGTTTTTGTTTTTTTTTGTTTAAAGAATTCTTAATCAGATTTATAAAAAGGGTAAAATCTTAAAAATAATCTACCTATCCCCTCCAATCCCCCAGCAGGAATAAGAAGGCGAGTGAGAAATCCAAACATGTCGGATGACCCTTCACAACAACTTCTATCCCAGCTCAGAAGAGACAGAGAAATGCAAGAAAAAGTTGACCGGAAACAGAAGGTTGAAGACAGGAAAGCAATGGAGCAGGCTAGATTACAGGAGCTGCAGGAGTGGGAAGATAAAATGCTGGGCCCGGAAATTAAGGAGAAAATCAGAACTATGTGGGAGGTAAGTTAAAATTTGTGTACCACCTCCTGCCATCTTGCCAAAGACAGCTTGACCTGTTAGGGCGCTAACAGGTTCTGTAAAGTTCCTGGGAAAAAACTGAGATGTTTATCTCTTGATCCCATAAACCACTATTGGGTCTGTTTTTGCTGTATCTTTTTTTTTTAATCTCCACCATAGCCGAGTGTGCAATTGATATGGAGGCACCACCGAAGACATGGGAGACTGGAATTGCTGCAAACCTGTGGCACACCATTTGGGCTCAAAATCAAAGGGCCAATGATTCACTCAACTGACAGATGAGAAATTTACATTGTCATGCTCATTATTTATCCTTAAAACTCGTCAAAAATTTTTCCCTTGGAAAAAAAAAATATTTATCCTGTAGCTGTGTGATGAACTTATAAAGCCAATGAAACACAAAGAAAAACAAAACAGTTTTAAGAGCAGCACCTTAGTCAATTTATCAAGATTGAATGGAATAAAATTGAAAAAAACAGAGGAAAAAATCAAACTTGCGTTATTGGGAGCCATCACTCTCGCAAAGATCCTGTCACTAATCTGTTGTTTTTAACATTTGAAATTTATAACAAACATAGAAAAAAAATTAGCAAAGTAGCTGTCGAAATGTTTAAACAGGAAGTGGGTCTAAAGTGCATTTCATATCATTGGGATCTAACACTGTTACTTTGGTGTGGGACGGATGACCGAGTGGTGTAGATACTCGACTGTCGACCTGAGAGTCCTGGGTTCGATCCTCGGTGAGGCCCATGGAATTTTTCCAGGTGAAATTTGGTGCAAAGTCGTCCCACAAGTCCACCCAGCTTTAAATGGGTACCTGACTTTAAGTTGGGGAAGTAAAGGCGGCTGGGCGTTGTATTAACCACACAATCCCTTTCATATGCCGAGGTTATAGAAACAGATGAATTCTACACTTCATCTGCCCCGAAGGCCCGTTAGAGCTAAGAAGGGAACTTTTTTTTTTTTACTGTTACTTTGCTTTTATTAAATAAAAATCTGATGGGAATAATTCAACCTTTTTTTTTCCCCCCTTCAAAATCTTAATTTAATTGTGCGCACCGCGTTTGATGTATGGATCGTTTAAATATAAAAAAGTATTGTTTTACAATTTTTAGCTGCCACAAATTGGTCTTTTTGTGTACTTGTGTATGGAGAGCCTTGGTCTTGAAGAAGAGGTGACTCAGTATCAGCTGGAGAGAGGCATAGCTTTACCGAGGGAATGCTCTGATTTTAAAAGACTGATGACCTGTTTGCTTTCCACACCTCATCAGCGTAAGAGGTAAGTATATCTTGACATTTTAAGAGTCATAGTAAACATTGTCTTCATCTAGTCTGTCTGTGTTCAATTATTATCTGCAGTCAATGAAATGCAGTGGCCTGATTCCATACTTTCTTTCTTCATCATTTTAGCTTGAAGAGCTTTATGCCATACCATGTGTGGAACTCTAAATTATCTGTCAAAGTAGATTATTTCTACAAAGTTCTTGCTGAAAAGAAAGGCAACCATATTCAGGTAAGCTGCTGTTTGTTGAAAATTACATTTGCTCATATATTCATCATCATGTAATTAGCCAGTTATTTATAGATCTCTACACCTTATTTTAAATGGAATGTGAAGAAACCTTTTTCTTCTTGTAGAGAAATCCTTTCTACACAAAATCATGTTAGGTTTTTCATTTGTTTCTTGACTGATTTTTTTTTATTAATTATTTGGTGGGATTTTGGTGAAAATGACACATTTTTGTTCCAATCAGGTAATCTGTCTAAATGGTTGTTTTTGATGTAAAGCTTAAGCTGCCATTCTACCATAAGATTACACAATTATGGTTTCAGTGTGAAGGTTTGCTTTTCGTCTGTTTGAATATATAGGCCATTGCAGGGTATGACTAGTTTTTTCCCCTAAGAAACCTGGGGGGTTAAAATAAATGATGTTCCGCTAATGACACCACCAATGTAATAGTTCGACACTTATCGCAACTGTTAATGTTTACTGTAGTTGGTTGGAGAATAGCGTGAGGCAGATGATGATGCATTTCATCTTATTAACTTCACACTTTTAGGAAAATAGTTACAAATTACATTCTGATGATTCTCATTTAATTATACAATAACTCTTGGTTGTAACACAGTAAGAAGTTTAGTTATATATATGGTACACAGAATTTTGAATCTTAAACACAATGTTCATTGAATATAATTTCGTCACTATGCAGTAACAGTTTTAGGAGAAAAAAAACATTATGTTAGCACAAGCATAACTCAGTTCTAACTCGTGGATTCTGCCAGTCCCTTGCACAAGTGTAGACTATCGTTAATACAACAACAATATCAGATTTTTATTATCTAAAAAAGTACAACCACCTGTAATTTACATTACTAAATATAACTATTACAGGTAAAATATTGTTGTTAGCAACCATTGATACCTTGGCCATCATAGAAATGTTTGGATGTGTGTGGAAAGGTGTTATTGAAAATTCTTTAACAATATTTATTGATCTTTGAAATGTCATGTACCATCTCACCCCTCCCTGCCTTACACTACTACATACACTAAAATCTAAAAAAAAATTTTTGCTTTTTTTTTTTCTCACAGGCATGCTATAAACTTGGTTTAGATACAAGAGCCTTTAAAATGATGGGTAATATAAAAATTGATAAAGTATTGTAGAATTAAAACATAATCTTTAGTTTAAGAATATCATGTGTGATGTGTGCTGTATATTGATTGTAAATCTTCATTCATGCAGGTAAAGCCAATCCTCTCCTGAAGAAAAAGTTCCACGAACTAAGTTTTTTGAAAAGGGTTTGGATTTTGAAAAATTACTGTGACTTCTGCATGGTAAGTGAAGGCATCATTTTTTCCTTTACCAATAGTGCATATTAAACATTTTTGAAAGTGTTAGTTATAATTGCATAATCCTTTTAGATTTTAGAATGATTTTACTACGGGATATAAAGTTGATGAAAATTATATTGGACCGCTGTTGTAACTCTAAAAGCTGTGTAAATATTTGCAATGAATATTCTTATGGATTATAATTTGATTAGGTGATAATTTGTGCACTTTTAGAGATTTGTATCTGTAGTTTAATTCTTAAAACAATTAACGTATCCACAAGTTGTCTATTATGATGGATAGAAATTTTGTATGTTACCACAAAGACTGTAATGTACTTTAAAAACTTGCTAAAATAATTGACATGAATGAAAATAAATCATATATAACAAATTTAATTTTTTAAGATTTCTTTCTTAGTTGTTAAATATCATTAGAATTCTCTGGCCTTCTGGCACATGGGTCCATCCATTGATTGATTGATTTATTCTTTTTCAAGGAAACGCAGCAATGTCTCCAAAAGACAATAGATGACATTGAAGCTGTTCCAGACCCAGTGGATGTATGCAGAAGTTTTGCTAAAATATGATGGAAGAGGCTCCCAATATACCAATTTCCCAATGTTTACTGGGAAAGATACCAGAATATTTAAACACTCAAAAACACCAGAACCTAGCCTGGAATCCTTGGCTATGGTAGATTGGTCTTTAGAAGTTGATAAGGTAAATCTAGTTATTGGTCTTTAGAAGTTGATGAGGTAAATCTCACAAATAATTTTGGTTTATTTTTTTTCGCCCTGCAAATTTAACTTTTTTTTTTTTTTAGCCTTCTGCATCCTCTTCCCGTTGTTCAACGCCAGTTAATCAGAGAAACAGTAGAGTTAGTGAGACACCGTCCACTTCACTCAGAGCTCGGGCTCTGCTACAAGCTGTGTGTACTTTTGAATATTTGTTATCTTCCATATCTGTGAATCTCATCTATCAGATAATGCCTTTGCATTTTTTTTCATTTAGTAACAAGAGTGTCTGGAATTATTGATTTTTATAATTTTTACCTGGAGTGTTCAATTTTCTCTAACTCTGTTTAAATATATTAAACACAATCAATTTTTAAAATATTGACTCCATCATAGTATGGTCCTTCATTAAAATGTGTAGTTTTTTTCCCTGTATTATCATTACTGTTATCAACATTTGTTGTTTCGTCATGGATATAAAACCAGAAAATAAACCTCATTTTTTAAAATTAAATAATCAAACATGTATTTGTGTTTTAATAAAATATTTTATCAATACTGCAGGCTGAATCTAAGGAAGCGTCACCACTGAGAGACACATCAAGAATAGTTTCAGATGGTCTAGAGAGTAAGACTGATATTTCACAGGTGTCCGCATCAGATGCTGCTGAAAATAATCCCAGCAATGGTAAAATTACTGGCATCAAGAGGCGAAAACGTGCCAGTTTATTCACTGGGAAACGAAAGCGCTTAAAGACAGGGAAGAAGCCCCTGGTCTCTAGTAAATCTTCAGACTCTTGTGATGTGAATGATGAAGAATGTGACGAGAATGAACTAGATTCTAGTGATATTCAGGATGGTGCTAATTCCTCTATGGATAATTTGAACAAATCTCTGGAGTCAAACAAAAGCATCCATGCAAAGGAAAATAGTGAAAAGAATACTTCACCACCTATAAAACAAGATGAGAGATTAGTGAAAAAGCCACTTTCGAATTCCTCTACTTTGCAGTGTACAGACGGTCAGATCGGCAAGATTGATACACCCACTGTACCATTGGAAGGAAGTGAATGTGTTAAAAATGACCCTGAAAAGAAACAAAATAATGAATTGCAGTCTTCGGAGGTCTGTGACATTAAAAGGGAACCTTTAGATGAAAGTCATGCTGAGTTGGTAACTCCATCAGCTGATAAGACTGCCGAGCTTAAAATCAGCAAAGAGGAAGCTGGTGTTGATGCGGGTATAAAGATGGAAGACAGTAAAGAGGCACAGTTAAATAATAACAGACCTTCAGATGAAGTAAAGATTGAAGATGTGAAGAAAGAAGAAGTGGAAGATGATGCTGGTGATGAGACAGATGAAGAAGATGTAAGTATTGTTTTTAAAAATCTGTCAACACTGCAACTCATGATTGTTTTTTTTTCAATGCACATAAACGGCATTTTTAAAAACAAACAAACAATAAACATTAAAAAACAACAATAAAAATATTTTTAAAAAAAAAAGGAAAAAAAAATTAATTTAAATGAAATTAATTTATTCTTCTTGTCAAGATTAAATGTTATTTTAATTATAACTTGACATAATTTTTTCTCTGTTTCTCTGGACTTTTTCAGCTTCCAGATGTTGGTTACATTGAGCTAGTTGCTGAAAGTATGGAAGATATTAGACAGCTCATGAATAAACTCTCTAACCCAGAGCCCATCAAAAGAGGGAAAAGGGTAGGTTGATTTTGTTTCAGCAGCTGGCCCAATGGCTGGTGCATTAGGATTTTTTTTATAGCTTCAGCTGAACTAGTCCACAAATAAGATAATTTATTTCAAACAGGGGTAAAAAAAAAATTCATTCTAAGAAGCTAACTTTGATAAAATTTACCAATAGAAAGATTTTTGCAATTCTTTAAGTAAACCCAAAGTAATGTCAACTAATCAACTGATGTAATAATCAGCATTTATAAAATATATCAGTTTTAGTCTTAAAAATTATTTCAGCAGGTGGCAACATTTTCATATTAAACAGTTTATTATGCAGTTTTTATCTTTCCAGGCTTGTTAGTGATACAAATTTAGTCTATAAAACTACATGTAGTTATTGAAATAAAATTTTCAACAAAAATCAGGTGTTACATGTTTTTTTTTAAATTTAAGAATGCTTTTTTTTCTAGACGTATCCTGGTGTGATGAAACCTTGTGAAGAAGAACTTTTGGCAAACGTCACTCGTTTTCACGATGAACTACTAAAGTATGAGAAAAGCCTGTCCAATGCTAGAGTCAGTATGCAATCAAAACTTCGTAAAGAAGTGGAGTGCTATGTTGAGCCAAAAGTTGAGGTAAAGAACCATTTTTTTTTGTTTTTGACACTTTCATGTTGACATCTGTTTATGCTGGAATGATGAACAGTTACATTAAATTATGTGATTTCCCCCCCCCCCTCCCCCCATAAATAGAAAATAATTATCAGTTTTAAAACCTATGTTGTGTGTTAATGGTGCAGATAAGAAAAAGATGTACATTAAAATAATGCCACATTTTAAAGGTAAAGGTGTGTTAAAAGGTGGCTCCAAAAGACACACACTCATAATCTGGGCATTTCACACACTGGCGCCATAATTCATAGCCGTCGCTTTTCTCCCTGAATAAACCTTCACATAATCTATAATTAGATTTAACAGGTGGCTCTTATTTCTACCAGTACTGCCTCTGCTGTTGAAACAAGTAGAAAAATGCTTTAAATAGATAGCAAGAATTGTAATTAATCTCTTTAGTTGTAATGACAAGTCATGCTTATCAATTCAAAATATTCATTCTCAAAAGGGGGTTTAATCCAATTTTTTAATGAGCATTCTAATTTTTCGGCTAAATATATATATATTGGTATTTTTTTTTTTAATTTACAGTAGATTCCATTGATTATGACCTATTCTGTTAGCTTATAGTTACCAGAAAAAAAAATCAAATGAATTGGTTTCTTATAGATAATAATACATGTATTATGTTTTTCTTTAGGAAACAAAAGATTGGGACAGCGATCATTCACAGACTAGCAAAGATTCTAGTGATGATGAGGATGTTGGAACAAAGTTGGAATCTGATGCAGTTAAGCAGTCCAAAAGAATTATGAAGAAGCCAGCTTCTTCAACTGCAGCCTTGCTTACATCTGCTGCTTCTAAGCTGAGTTGCATCTCAGGGGATGGAAATGAAGATAGCAATGACAGTTTTGAATTGGACATCAGTTCAAGAGGCCGTTTGAGGAAAAGGCGCGTCATTCCAAACAATACAGAAGATACTGGCTTGAAGAAAAGGAAGAACATTCCTAATCAGGAAAACTTTTTTTCACCACAGCTATCGCTAGTGAGTTCGAGTGTAGCAATGACCTCAGCTGTGAGTCTAGCGTCAGCAACTTCTGGTCTTCAAAGTAGCATATCTAGCCAGCCACAGAAAACCATTTTATCCAATGCTGCCTCGCTGCTTAGGGCACCTCACCCGAATTCTGCAATAAAAGCCCAGCTTTCTTCTCCTGCTGGTCAGATCTTGCGCCTTGTCTCTCCTGCAGGGGACGGAACCATCAGGACTCTGCATGTATCTGGGAAGCCAAACATGATCATTTCTCCGCAGAGTTTGTCCAACCTCAGGTTTATTTCCAGCTCTGGGGTTGTCACTTTTCCCAGGAATACAGTTTCAACGTCTTCCGCTCAAAACTCACATCCAGTCATTCAACAGCTCCTGCTCAACCAGAGTAAATCTGTCACACAGACAGCTTCTAAAACTGTCAACTCTTTGCCAAGATTAGTGAGGCCATTCCAGTCTTCCGATGCTCAGAGTGCTGTGACTGGCGCAGTCAAAATGTCCCATGTGGTGACGGTTCCTTCCTCTGTGAGCACACTGTCTTCCAAATTGATTTCACCACAGTCTGGCAGTCAGGTGGGAAGTAAGCAGCTAATGGACATAGGCTTATCTGTCAGCCAGATTCAGCAGCTCATTAAGAACCAGGCCATTCAAATCAGCACAGGTGCTGGTAATCCAGCCACCTTGGTACTCACCTCTGGGCTGCAGGTGCCAGCTTCTTCAGCTTCCGTAAATTTAGCAACAAACTCCCCTGTCCAGATCCGATTGCCTTCCGGTGCCACCTTGCCTGTCCAGCAAAGTAAAACTGCTGTCACCGGAATCTCATCATTGATGACCATGATAAGCAAAGCGCAGAATACATCTGGGACACCGTCCCAGGTTCTGGTTAACAGTAATAGCCTCAGTCCTCTGACTGCTGTACAAGGGCAAAGCTTACAGCAGCTCATTCGCCCCCAGTCTGGTCCCATGGTCAGGGTCAGTGCTCCATTAATTACAGAAGGGGTGAACAGTTCAAAACTAGGCATCACCCTGGCGCAGACAACAGGAATCAGGAGTAACACTTTAGTGAGCTCTGTTGCTGGCCAAGCTGCGGTCTCAGCTAATCTACAGCAGGCAGTCATGAGACAGGGAAGTGTCAGAGCCGCCATCTCGCCAGGGCAGAAATTGTTACCAGTTCCTAGAATCGTTGGTTCTGTCAGTCCTTTGTCCAATCTGAGAGTGACTGTTGCTTCCAATATGGCCACTTCAATGGCCCCTTCATACCAAGTAACCAGTGCAGCATCACAGGAGCTTGCCAAAGCAAAGGTGATAAATGTACCAGTATTGTCCCCGGCTAAGAAATATGCTGGCAACGTAACAGTGAAGGCTTTGTTAGAAAACAGAGGTCCAAAAAAGTTTGGTGATGATGATTCAGACTGTGGCCAGGTTTCTGACTCGGCAGAATTTTCAGAGGTTCTGGAGAATGGCAACACTGGGGGCTCTTCTGCCACAAGCACCTTCCAGTCTCACATGGTGGAGGCTGGCTTAACAATGACACCATTTTCACTTCCTAACTCCGCCGTGTCATTGCCTGCACTACCTCACATTCATCCGCTGTCTGTAGATACTGGCATCTCATCATCTAGAAACACTGTGTCAGCCACATCATCGGAAGTCATTGTCCCAACTGTAAACATTAAAGTTCCCTCACCAAACACCCTTCCGTCTGTACTTCACAATAAAAACGGCACTACCATTGTTCAGTCTACTAGGGTACCCATACCTGTGGTCTCTGAAGCGAAAACTGGGGATAGCTTGAGTCCAGTTGGTCATCAGAATTCGTCAGCAGTTCATGTGCTTGGAAGAGCCCCTGGTTTTCCAAGCAGTGGTGTGGTCATCTCACCCCCTTCGAGCATTGTGGGCAACAAGCTTATAAGTTCCACTGTAGTTAGCCAACCATTGGCTAGTTCAGTGGCAGCAACGAAGAATATTATGCTAAAAGTCACCCCGCAGACAGGAGGTCCTGGTCAGTTTGTCCAGGGTTTTATGACTCCAAGAGGTCTGGTGATTCCTCAGTCAGCTCTGCTGCAGCAGCAACAGAATAATGTCTTAATATCAAATGTCTCGCAGCCTGGGAACATCACGCAGATTCAGCCTGGCAGCATCACACAGACTCAATATGGAAACATGGTACAGGTCCAGTCTGGTAGCATCACACAGATACAGCAGTCTGCCAACCAGAAATCTTTTCCCCCAGCAAGTCATGGTCAACAGTCAATCACACAACAGCTACAGCAGCAGTCCCCGCAGCAACTTCTTGTAGCCCCACCCCCTTCTTCCGCTGGACTGGTTAAGCCTAATCCAAACCACAGTTTGAAAGTCATGTTCTTAAATTCTGGTGTTACTTGTAACCAGCCTTCCTTAACTACAAATAGCATTATTACATCAGCTCAGCAGCTGCAGCCAACCAATACCCCTGCTTCAGAATTAGTCAAACAACTGGCTAATAATTCACACGTGCAGGGTAATATACAGCAGCAGCAGCAGCTAGCCATCAGCTCTGGAGGTAATCAGCATGCCACTCCTCATATCCTGAGCAATATGATCCAAGGAACCAATCTGCAAATCACCAGCTCATCCATTTTGCCCACCCAGACTATAGTGAATGCTGGTGTGGCCCCGCAGCTGGCACAGATATTCACCTTGCAGCAGGGGAATCAAATCCAACAGCAGCCCAACATTATGCTTACAACAACCAAGCCGTCCACCGTGGTCAACAAGCCACCGGTTGTGGCTGTGCAGCTGCAGCAGCTTGGTCAGTTCCTGAACCTGGGCGGTGTCTCCCAAGTGCAGCTGCCCCAACAGCAGGTGGCCCCCATGCAGCTCGGCAGTGGCAGTAGGATAGCCCAGCCCAACCAGGTGCTGCAGCTGGCCATCAACCAGACGGGCAGTCAGACGATAATGGCAGCCCCGCACGCTCCTCAGGTTGTTAGAGTGGCTACTCAGTTGAGCCCGCAGAATCAGGGGCTGACCCAGCTTCAGCAACAGGGCGGCAACATTATAATTCAGCAGCCACAGCAGGGTCAGAGTATTGTAGTTCAGCAACAAGGAGTTGTTGGGACCCCATCAAGTGTCAGCCATCAGTTCCAAGGCCAGGTTTCAAAAGCAAATCCTTTAAGTGTCAACAAAATCCAGACACCTGTCATTGGCCAGGCCCAGAGCAGCAACAGTCTTGTATTGTCTCAGCTGCAGTCTCCAGTCGTCTCCCTTGCACCCACTTCTGTTAACCAAATTCAATACGTGATAAACCCTTCATCGGCAGCTCAGCCAAATGTCGGTGTAGTGCAGTCCCCGCTGAATAAAATGTCCATCGGACCAGTTACGGGCTCAGTTAACAGAATCATAAGGGCGGATTCCAGCTCGGCCTTACAAGTCATTTCTTCTCCAGGAAACTTGATCAGTAATACAATCAGGCATGCTTCAACCCTCAACAATAAAGGAGGAATTTCACAAATGATCATTCCCAATACAGCCACTGGTCAGTACCTTATCTCACCTGTGAAGCTGGCCACTCAATCGCAGCAGCCTAATCTGATAAGTCCTATTAAATACATTGGTGCCCTGCAGAGTCCTAACTCAGGCCAAAGCACAGCCCAGTTTGTTGTGAACCCAGCAATGGCAGGTCTGCCAGCTCAAGTGACTGTCAAACCTTCTGTGATATATGCCTCCCAGGCAAACATAGAAAAAAAGGAAGGTAAAGTTGCCCAGCTTCTGCTCAGTCACCCGGCCTCGTCCAGCAGTGTAAACAACGCACAGCAGACAAGCACCGCAATGTCAGTCAACATTGGGGCTTCACCGGTGGTCTCCAAATTGGCAGGTGGCGACGCTGGTACGAAAACGATTTTATACAAGATTGGGGACCAGTACTTTTCTCCTGCTGCTAACCTCTCCGGGGCCAGCCTACAGCAAGGCACTGGTCAGCCGCCAGTCTCAGCAAACATGATCCCTGCTGGTGGAGCTGTGGCTGCGAACACTAAAACGGACATTCAGTTGCTAGTTCCTCCGGCCTGCATCGAGGCCTCTGATCAGATTCTTAAACATAACAATGCAGTTGCATCGACCAGTCTTGTCTCCACGTCAGCACCGCAGGGCTTTTCCCCTGCCCAGAACTTTGTCCAGAACAGGTCGAATGGGACGGTCAGAAACTCTGAAACATCTGGCGCAGTCAACGGAATTCATCAAGGAAGCACCCAGTTTTCTTTCTCCCTGTCGGGCCCAGCTACGTTGAATCCCAAGCCACCAGTTAGGTCGGATGGTCAAGTCTTTGTGAATGGCCAGAGCCCTGCCAGTGGCAACAGTCAAAGTTCTGGGGTTGTGTCAGGCCAGCTCATGAATTCTTCGAAAGCTCATTTGAGTCAGGGGCAAGTGGCAACCCCTGGTGAGCTCAGTGTACAAGAACAGAATGAGAAAGAAGCAGCTTTAAATCTCTTGACATTAGCCAATCAGCTTTAAACCCCCCCCCCCCCCACACAGACATTAGCCAATCAGCTTTAAACCCCCTGACATATAAGCTAATCAGTTTTGAACCTCCTGACCTAAGCCAATTAGCCAATTATATAATAATAATAAAAAAAGCTTAAAAAATAAATTGCGATAAAAATTTCACCTTTTTTTAAACAGCTATGTAATAAACATGGCAGGGGTTGGGATCACTGTTAGTGTTACTACTTAAAAAGAATGATTCGTTGCTTTTTATGTAACTTTTTAATGTGGTAATTTATCACTTCATCCATCAGTCTTGTTTGATAAAAAATTAATTTGTTTTTCATTCAATTTAAAAAAAAAATGAAACTGTCCATTTACAAACTATGCTCAGATTTTATGTAGCTGCGTCATTATCGTTCATTTATTATCAATTGAATCACCTGGGATTGTTTTCTTTGTAGAGCTGCAGACAAAAATCTCAATAGTGATTCATTCTGACCCAATGAAAAGACATTTGACCAAAAATTTAGTTCAATGTGCAATACTGACCTTGACCTTGTGATTACGGTAGTTTCTTGTTTTAAATTAAAATTAAATTTTTTTTTTCTTTTTAAATACTGCTTTGAAATATAGGTTTCATTCTGCGCATGCATCCGTAGTATTTTTTTTTCTAAACCTTTTTAAAAGTTATGTGAATTATTATTTTCCCGAAACATTTTCCTTTTTTTTTTTTTTTTAAATGTACGCTTTTTTTTTTTTGTTGCCATTCTTGAGTTTAAAATTTGCTGTTTCTCAACGTTTGGCAAGATAAGTCTAAACTGTACAGAACTTTTTTTTTAACTCTTGCTTCATTTAGTGGCCAGCGGTTAAAATGACAAAAAGTTGTATTCTCCTGTGATTTGGTTGATAGCAGCGTTGAGTTTCTGTCTGCATATTTAAAAGTCCATTTTCTGGAACTCATTTGTCTCAAGAATCCTTTGTGGTCTCCATGGAGACCGTCTTGATTCTGATTGGATACACATGAAGCCCACTTAACAAAATCAATGAATATGTTCAGGCTCTTATATGCATACTTATTTTTTTTCTTGATGTAATGTAATTTAGGATTTTATGTAATTTAGGATGTCTAACCACAATATCACAAAACAATCTGCATTTTGAAATGGGAGAAAAAAATCTAAAAAATATTCCCGTAAATTTTGGTTCCTGAGTAAGGGTATTTTTCTGGACCCTTTTAATAGGAATTAAAACTTGAAGGGGTCCCCTTATCCACTTAGGGGCCTAGGTAGTTGCAGCCTATCCATAAGAACATCTTGGCCTGAGAAGTTCAGGATATCTGAAACTTGATTGATGAGTTGACCATCTTTATACTGGTGAGATTTATTCTCATTTCCCTCACATAATTTTTTTTTTTTTAATTCAACATTTTGATGCAAGTGGAAAACTATTTTGAGTTATGGGCTGTATCCCTCCGCCCTTCCCCTTTACAGCCTTCCACCATCTGTGCCACTGGGGAAATAGTGAGTTTCCTAGACGTTAAAAAACTTAACGTGTTAATGACATTTATTTTTGGCTTGCTGGTGGTCACATTTTAAATAATTCGATGAAAGTAAAACGTATTGTCATCAAAGCTTGCTTGTTCCGCCATCTCTAACATGTTTTTACTGATTTTCGTTATTCTGGTGTTTAACTGAAGTTTCCACAAGCATTGTGTACATCTTTTAAACGATATTGTGTAATCTGACGTTCTCCCATTTGTCTGTACTGAAGGGGAACCAGTAGCGATATATATATTTTATTATCTCTATGAGATATTATACATAGATACATAATATTTAGATTAACTCCATCTATTTGTTTAAAAGGCCAAGCTTAAAATGTGTGCCAATCGTAAAACCGTAATACCTTAAATCTGCACAATAGTTTGTGTGTGCACCCAAGTTTCCCCCCCCACTATTTAATTTTTATAAATATTTATTATTCTTTTAGTCTGCCAATTATTGATGAAAGCAGTTAGTAAATTATCTACCTTGTTCTATTTTAACCAACATTTGAGTTGAATCTATTATTTTGTTTGTATTATTTCACTTATTAATTATAATTTATGACATTTTTTTTTGTTCAGAAAAAATTCTTTTCTTGTTAGGTGTTTAGTTGAAAGTCATCACATCAAATATTTCATAATGTACTCTTGTTTTACTGGTGGTTTTTATTATAGCAAGTGCCTTTAAAAACCATTTTTTTTTCTTTTGTAGCATAATTAAATTTCAGTGTGTTGCCAGAATGGATGTATGTGCATATACATTTTTATTAGCTGTGTATTGTTTTTTTAATTTTTAATCAGGCTAAACCACTTGGTGTCAATTTAGTAGTTTTTCTACTACAAATGAAAACCAGATGGGTTTTTGGTTTTAAATTTTAGTGTAATTTAAACAAAAATTGGCATCTTTAAATTGATATCGGTATTTACCTTGTTGGAACTGAAATTATTTTTTTTCTTTGCATTTTTTATAACAAGCATAATGTGTAGGATTGGAAGCATGTTAGTTGTAATTATTTCAAATTTGTTCTTATGGTCTTTCTGCTATATTGTTAGTGATATTTTGTTTATCTTATTACCCATCTACATTTTGTTTTGTTTAAAAGATACTCTATTATGTATGTTCGGCATGAAGGGCTTAGAAGAAATAGCATGGAGCCCAAATTCTATTGAAATTGTAAATATTTTGCTAAAGGTTTCACCATTGATGTTTCCACTGTTTGTTATGTTGATAACATTCCATTACAATTCAAAAAACTGAGTTCAATTCACAGCTCAGGCAAACTGCTCTGAATAGCACAATAAAAACAAAAGTTATATCTTCTATTGTGGGTGTTTGTTTTTAATTTATTTTGCACATTTATCTACGTTTCTGACATTTAAAGTATGGATTAATTGTATTATGTTCATTAATGGACATCACATATATGATAATAAATGGCTGAAGGGGTGGGAGTCTGTCACATGAAGTAAATAAATATGACATTCAATCTATGGAGACTGTTTACTGGTGCAAAATATGAAACAAATTTGATAGCAGTTTTTACTTTTTATGTTCTTAGATGTCTTCTCACGTGTCGTTATGTGGCTCAATATTTGAAAATGTCCGAGATTTTTCCTCCTCATGTTTATTATAATGTAAATATTTTTTTGTCATGCATAAAATTAATGTCCAAATATTTTCAAATAAAATCACATTAAAAAAAACCCATTTAATTATATTTAAGAAGGAAGATAAAATGAATAAAAAAAAATAGTCCATAAAAAGAATTTATTCAATAGAACTAATACATCTACAGCTTGTGGCACATGTAAACATGTTGGGTAATCACAGAGGATAATAAATAAATAAATAAACAAAAAAAGTCACTAAACCAAAGCAGCAAATGAAAGTAATCTCTAAAAATAACAGGCTTAAAATCTTATAAGAACACAGTAAAATGGAGGATAAATTCAATTACCGTATTTTTCGGACTCTTAAGGCGCACCAATTTTCAGAGAAGAGAAATGCAGAAAAAAATATTTTGAAACCTTTTTTTTTCTACATTTGGACCATAAGACGCAGGGACTTTTCCCCCTCAATTCTTGAGGAAAAAATGTGCGTCTTATGGTCCGAAAAATACGGTAATTAACTTTGAAAATAAATAAGCATAACATTTTGTCATTGAACATTTCAGGGGATAAATGTAAGAACTGAGTTCTTGATCATTTACTCTCATTCCTGTGCATTGGTGAAATATAGTTTGCACAAGCCATTTAGCTCTAGCACAACACTTAAAAACCTGAATCAAAAAATAAAGCCATCAACATATTTATTAACATTGCTTTGATATTCTTTTGATAAAAAAAATGTTAAAAATAAAATTGTTATATTTCATATATTTATTAACAAACATCATTTAGCGCCATCAAAAAGAAAGTTCTGAAAATCACAAAATCTCTCTAATTCCCCTTCAAAAATCCTTCACCCAACATCTATGTACTTGACAACACAAGTATTTTTCACCACTTTCAACTTCATTTTTAAGTACCATAAATAAAATGTTTGATTTAAAAACAAAATCCAGAATTCGTCTATTACGTAATGGGAAAAAAAAAGATGAACACTAATTTTATGCATCCAATTAAAAAGCTGATCAATATTTACTGAACCTATTGATACTTTAAGACTCACAATGTATTTGTCGCTATACATAAAATGTACACACAACGATCTAATTATAAAAAAATACGGGCATATCTGTGTTGTATAAAAAAAGAGATTCTGATGAGATTCATGTAGTTTGAGCAAAATGCCGATCACTCAACCATAGATTTCGAACAATAATATGGCCCAAGGGTGACCAAACGGGACTATAAAAATGGCATGTGCCTCTTTGTTGAGTTTAGTGCGGCTGGCATTTAAAAAAAAAAATTTCTTACATTGCAACCGCAGTAATAATTTACAAAGTTTAAAAAGAAAAAACAAAATATTCAAAGGATGAAAAAAAAACAAAAAACCCACATAGTTTATATTGTATTAAAAAAAACATTTATAAAAAATACAGATAAGAATATAAAAAAAAATTAATGAAAAAAAATTTAAAGTTATTACATAAGCTAATTCCACCCAAAGGGTGTCCAGCATCTGGCATGAACGGGTGCCTTGAGGAATTGTAAAAATTAGAATCTTTAAATGAAAAGTTTGAACTGAGACTGGCCTGACCCAACAGGTGGGTTTAGGCTAGTGACTAAAAAAAAAGCTTCTTGGATAAATATTTACTGACATATGAAGCATTTGATCCTTGCCCTAGCTACCCAACCCTTTAATCTAACAAGATACTCCCTCAATGGCGAAGGGAACGCTACTTATTTTACTGGCCTAATTCATGGTGTAGGTTAGGTTAGTTTGGGTTAAAAAACTTCAAATGATTGTGAGTCATGTTTCTGAATGATGATCTTTTAAAAATGTAATAAGGAGTGTAGTCTTCTACACAACTCAGAAATACATATTCTTCCAATATGGCCAGGAAGTGTGATCTTCCTCAAGCATGGCCCCAGGTGGCTAAAAGGTTGGACACCCATGTGCCTAATGAAGTATCCCAAGTATCCACATATTATAACTTTTAAAATAAGTTTTAGCAGTTAATCAGTGGTTAAAAAAAAATAAAAAATGTCAGCATGCAATATCTTTGGTCTAGACTAAATTAGGAAGAAAAATATATTGACATAAAATAGCACATTTTGGTATTCTTATTTACGTACTCACTGTTTGTAAAAAATCAGTAAGTATTTATCGTGAAGAACAATTCTTTTAAATCAGACATTAGGCTAAAATTTCACTAATTGTTCCGGCACTATATATTGCACGAAGCTGAGCGAACCCAAAAGCTTTTTCAAAATGGAATATCAATACATATATATATGCATATATACTTTCAACACCAGAAAATATTTCACGGTGGTGTAATCACATAGATACAAAAATAAAAAAAAACTATTTAAAGATTGCATTTGGAGAGGTGTCATGGTAGTTGCAGTATAAGAGGGTATATCAGTGCCAATATAACTGCCATTCAAAACAAAACTGAACAAATTGAATAAAAAAAATTCATAAAGTGTTCAGTGAGAGATACATCGTCTGGTTGAGAATTGCTGTACATAGTGGATTAATAGTTAGTACACGAAGAATTAAGAAAATAAATTATTTGGATGACAAAAATAGAAAAAAAAAAAGTAAAGTTTGATCCGTTTCAATTAAAAATTTGTCCAAAGAAATATTTTCATTGTTGCATCTATAAAATACAAATTGACTTATTATGACCATTTCTTTTATCGCTTCAGATTTCTCTTTTTTTCCATCACGGCTTATTTTTATTATTTAATCTTCTTTGCCTGACGTGTGACTCAGGATTCTCTGCGTCGCCAAGCTGTATGTCTTTGATATCAGATTCTTCCTGCTGCTTTTCTGTTTCTTCCTCGCTGTCTTTGTCGATATCATCAAAGTCTACCTCCTTCACTTTACTCAAATCCTGATCTGAAACTGGAGCCTCGGCTTTGGCACTGCCTGCCTCAGTTTCAGAGTCTGCACTCTCTTTGCCCTGCACTTCTTCACTTCCCCCTTCACTGCTGATTACCTCCTCCGGATTATCTTTGTTGTCTTCCTGAAGAGATTATAACAAAATACAAACTTTTAGAAGAAGTAACAGCCAATGAAAAAAGTGCAGCATAAAAATTAATTCCATCCAACATTTTCACATTTTGAAAGAAAGAAAAATAAATTGTTTTAAAAAAGAAAAAAAACAACAAAAAACTCACTGGACAGGTGGGGAAAGTACTGGTCATTCGGTTGACATTGGTTTGTACAGAATGCATAGCCTGGAGAATGCGAGTCATCTGAGCTTCTGTTTCTTCTAGACGTCTCTGTAAAGTTCTCATCTCTTCAGTAGCTGTGGAGTGAGACAATAACACTCAAATATTATTTTTCTTCTCTAAAAGATAAAATGTGTTTAAAAAAAAAAAAAAGTTGTTTACACGCACACACACAAATAAATAAAACAATGTGGCTCTGTGTGGGTGGTCAGTTCGAATCGCCACTTCTCAGTCATCTCATTGACTTTAGCCGAGGCTGTGTCTCTAAATGACACTGATTGCAGGCCACTATGGTATGTCCAGATCCGTTGGGGTGATTTAGAAAGGACTCTACTAAACTGCAGTGAAGGCACTACAGAAACTACATAGTGATTAAAACATGAATTTTTTCATGCAGAAAATAAATAAAAAAAAAAAAAATCACCATATGAAGCTCATTAAATGTTTAAAACACCAGAACCGAGGGAAAAAAGCCGGGTCAGAGATGAAGTGATGAATGATTATTGCATCCACTTACAAACATTTTTATCATCCACACGACTCAACAGATCTTCCAGCTCCTTCCTCTGCTGCTGATCTTGAAGGTAGCTGCCAACATCACCACTGCCGTCAAAGTTTGCTGGGAAACCCAGCCTGTCAAGTGAGCCTTCTCTCTCACCACACTGACCACCAAGTTTACTCCAGGAATTAGTTTTAGACTTGTTGAATACCTTAAGAAATGCAAGTAGAGAAAAAAATAAATAAAAGTAAAACCCTTAAAAAATGTATAATTTAAAAACATAAAAAAAAAGACACAGAGACTTCATACTTAAATAAATGCATTAGGAAGTTTAAAGGGAGGGACGGTTTAAAGTTACTGAAGGCCTAAGGCTTGTTACCAAAAAAAGGGCAAATCGTGTCATTTATGTGATATAGCTATTTGCGACAGCCTGATAAACAAAGGCAAATTTTTACTCAGGGCATAAGTCTGTGACCTTATTTGCCTAATGGCTAAATCCAACCTCGCGTAAAAATCATGAAGAAACATTGAGCTTTTCTTGGCTGAACAACAAAGACTAATGAAGATGACTGAAATCATTTAATGAAGATGCATTGTAATTATTCTCTGCTTTATTTTTTAAATATAGAATAATATACATCATTGCGATTTTTCTTTATTTTGTTGATTTCTGATTACGTATCATGATTGACGAGCTATTAAATTCTGCCTGAAAATAATTTGCTGATTTTAAATAACTAATAGCTTTGAATTTATAAAGAGCATATACGACATCAAGGGTGTTTTTAATACAAGAACAATTTATTGTGCTAAGTGCATTTACTCCACAAACCAAATTAAACAATATTGCCCATACCATTTTGAATATTTTCTTAAGACAAATTCAATTTATTTGAGAATGATTAAAATTAAAAAAAAAAAAAAAATCTTATATTTAACCCGGCATAAATAGTTTTTTTTAGTTAAAAGCTTGAAAAAAAAAGTACACACTATGTCTATTCCAGCACAGTACATGAATTTCTTAAAAGTAACCTTACCTTGAATAATGTATAAACCAAGTAAAGGACTATTCCAATAGCGTACATGGGTAGAACAACACCCATCATTCCTCTGCCAGATCCTTGCTGTGCTTGTTGCCGTTGCATCTCGGCTGCTGCACGCATACCAGGATGGGGACCAGGCTGCTAAGAAAATAAAATGACAATGTGGTAGTTAAGTCCAGGGAAACCTTATATATTTGACGAGTCTATGTTGTAGCTCTATACAGAAACTTACAAAAATTGACTGAGACAAAATCAAAAGATTTGCAAACATCATAACATCCCCAAAAAGAAAAAAAAAAAGCAGCTTGTAATCCTTAGCCGCATCTTATTTACCCTGATATGCTTTCGGATGTCATCTGAAGGAGGGGCAGGTTTTCTGGAATCTGAAGGCATATTATTGTAGTTAGGTGGGAACAAATCATCTGCCAGAAAAATAAAATAAAAAAATTTGTCAACATAATTTACAAAAATTGATATTTAATATATGTTGAAAGTTAAGCATTGTCTTATGTAGAATAATACTTTTTTTTTGTTAAATCATGAAAGGTAATGATACTTCACGATTGGTTATAATGAATATGGTTAAATTAATTCATTGCTTTTTTTTTTTTAAAATATGTATGCCTATTTTTTATGGTCATGTGATTTGTTTAATTTAATTGGTAAATAGAATATTTTGTATTTTTGTAAAGCTGTCTGCATGGTACACAGTATATCGACCAATTTCAGAGTGATATCAGAGATTACAATAGATGGTTGAGGTGTAGATTTTCAAAGTGCTAGGGGTTCACAGGGAGACTTTATATAAAAAAAAAAAAAAATAAATGTATAACTATGACAAGAATGGGCTGTTTACATCTAATGTACATTAGTTCACATAGATACTCCAGCCACCTGTTATGGTATGCGGTTGAAAAAGTTTGTCCACCTCTGTTCAAAACACTGGGTTCTATCCTCAGTCAAAACCAAAGAAATTTTTCCTGGTCCTAGTGAAAATATGTTGAACCACTAGATTTAAATGGGCACCTGACTTAAGTTGGGAAAGTAAAGGCGTCTGGGTATTGTGCTAACTACACAAACACTAAATATGCTGAGGTTATAGAAACAGATGAATTCTAAACTTCATCTGCCCCAATGGCTAAGGCTAAAGTCATTTCTTTCTTCACATTACATAGTTCTTTTTTATAATTTGCTTTGTTTCACTTCAAGCTATAACTTCATATAAAAATTATTTAAAAACAAATCAGAATGAAATAAACTTTAACAATCACATTGTCACTTTGGACACTTTTGTAAAACAGCAAAGGGAATCAAAGATTGAATAGTCACTTCATAGACCTAACATTGGCCATTCATTAATTTAATGATTAATTTGTAATGATTAAGAATAATAGTTACACACTGATAATGAGACTGATAGATTTTATTTTTAAACTTATTTCTTCTTATAATCACAATGATGTTGTATGTATTCATTTCTATGCTTTTTTTGTGCAACCTCACAGACATATATTTTCTTAAGTCGCGAAAATCGATCAGTTTTCTAAGTGAGTCAAGAATTATACCAAGTTTTGAAGGTAATCTCCTATTTTAGCGGCAGAAATTTTTTGATAATATTATTGATACTTTACCTTATTAAACATTCCCAAATCATAGTATTAATGATTTCACATCAATATTATCCATTTTAGACACAATTTTGTTCATTTTTATTACTTTATCGCAAAAATATTGCAACTTATAACACTTTTCTTTACTATTTTCTTTCGTTCCGTATATTTTCTGTTTAACAATTTTAAAAAACACTTCCGAATTCCAGTGATGTTGCTGCCAATTTAGCATTTTACAATAAAGAAACTAATGGGGCATACTTAACAAAGGATTATATAGGAAAAACAGTACCATGAGAAGCAGTAAGGCCTGACTCCCATAGGGCATGAAGAAAATGATTAAGCACATTTTATGTTAGTAGGATAGACGCCCTTAATGTCCCAATGGGCCATTTATTTTTTTATCACTATATCTTAGGTGTAGAATGGGGCCCTGAAAAAGACATAATTAATATAGCTTATATAGTAAAAAACGGTACCCTTACAAACACTGATGCTTAGCCCTCAAAAGGCATGACCAAAAATATTTAAACCAAATTTATGTTAAGGGGATAGCTACTCTTGGGGCCCCTAGGGCCGTCTATCCTGTACCGCTACGTATATGTGTGGAACGGGGCCCTGAAAATGACATACTTATTAATATAGCTTATATAGCAAAAAACGGTACCCTTACAAACACTGATACTTAGCCCTCTTGGGGCAAAACAAAAATTATTTAAACCAATTTTATGTTAGGGGGATAGCTACTCTTGGGGCCCCTAGGGCCGTTTATCTTTTACCGCTACGTATAAGGTGTAGAACAGGGCCCTAAAATGACATACTTATTAATATAGCTTATATAGTAAAAAACGGTACCCTTACAAACACTGATACTTAGCCCTCAAAAGGTATGACAAAAATTATTTAAACCAATTTTATGTTAGGGGGATAGCTACTCTTGGGGCCCCTAGGGCCGTCTATCCTGTACCGCTACGTATAAGGTGTGGAACGGGGCCCTGAAAATGACATACTTATTAATAAAGCTTATATAGCAAAAAACGGTACCCTTACAAACACTGATGCTTAGCCCTCAAAAGGCATGACCAAAATTATTTAAACCAAATTTATGTTAGGGGGATAGCTACTCTTGGGGCCCCTAGGGCCGTTTATCTTGTACCGTTACGTATAAGGTGTGGAACGGGGCCCTAAAAATGAAATACTTATTAATATAGCTTATATAGCAAAAAACGGTACCCTTACAAACACTGATACTTAGCCCTCTTGGGGCAAGACAAAAATTATTTAAACCAATTTTATGTTAGGGGGATAGCTACTCTTGGGGCCCCTAGGGCCGTTTATCTTGTACCGCTACGTATAAGGTGTAGAACAGGGCCCTAAAATGACATACTTATTAATATAGCTTATATAGTAAAAAACGGTACCCTTACAAACACTGATACTTAGCCCTCAAAAGGTATGACAAAAATTATTTAAACCAATTTTATGTTAGGGGGATAGTTACTCTTGGGGCCCCTAGGGCCGTCTATCCTGTACCGCTACGTATAAGGTGTGGAACGGGGCCCTGAAAATGACATACTTATTAATAAAGCTTATATAGCAAAAAACGGTACCCTTACAAACACTGATGCTTAGCCCTCAAAAGGCATGACCAAAATTATTTAAACCAAATTTATGTTAGGGGGATAGCTACTCTTGGGGCCCCTAGGGCCGTTTATCTTGTACCGTTACGTATAAGGTGTGGAACGGGGCCCTAAAAATGAAATACTTATTAATATAGCTTATATAGCAAAAAACGGTACCCTTACAAACACTGATACTTAGCCCTCTTGGGGCAAGACAAAAATTATTTAAACCAATTTTATGTTAGGGGGATAGCTACTCTTGGGGCCCCTAGGGCCGTTTATCTTGTACCGCTACGTATAAGGTGTAGAACAGGGCCCTAAAATGACATACTTATTAATAAAGCTTATATAGCAAAAAACGGTACCCTTACAAACACTGATGCTTAGCCCTCAAAAGGCATGACCAAAATTATTTAAACCAAATTTATGTTAGGGGGATAGCTACTCTTGGGGCCCCTAGGGCCGTTTATCTTGTACCGTTACGTATAAGGTGTGGAACGGGGCCCTAAAAATGAAATACTTATTAATATAGCTTATATAGCAAAAAACGGTACCCTTACAAACACTGATACTTAGCCCTCTTGGGGCAAGACAAAAATTATTTAAACCAATTTTATGTTAGGGGGATAGCTACTCTTGGGGCCCCTAGGGCCGTTTATCTTGTACCGCTACGTATAAGGTGTAGAACAGGGCCCTAAAATGACATACTTATTAATATAGCTTATATAGTAAAAAACGGTACCCTTACAAACACTGATACTTAGCCCTCAAAAGGCATGACCAAAATTATTTAAACCAAATTTATGTTAGGGGGACAGCTACTCTTGGGGCCCCTAGGGCCGTCTATCCTGTACCGCCACGTGTAAGGTGTGGAACGGGGCCCTGAAAATGACTCAACCATGACATAATGATTTATATGTAATATTAGACTTAGAAAAATAAAGCAGTGCCAAACGGTTAAAGAAAATTGAAACAAATTCATTATATTTTATGGGGATAGAAGCCATGTAAAATATTTTTGTCTAAATATTGTAGTTTTCACTAATTACGCAAAGAGTAGTGGAAAATTCATTTTGGTGTTTAAATTGATTTCGAAACACAAACTCTTGCAAATATGAATGAAAGAGACCCTCGCTTGTCCCAAATTGACTTCTTAATTTTCGTTTTGCCTTCATCCACAGATTTTCGATATTTTGAGTATGGACTTCAGGGTCATGGGGGTCAACAAAATGTTTATGCGTTTCTCTTTCTAAACCAGATAGATTCCACATTTCTTGTAAAATGGCTGCATGGTCCATAATATTTTGAGGATCTACTATATTGAAACGAAGATTTCTAGGTCTACCTGCCATTACAAAGTTAAATTCGACACTGCAATAAATCTTGTTTTATATCAAATAAATGAGCTAACTTCAATTAAGTTCTGATCACTAGTGTTGTAATAACAAGTTGCAATGTACTAAAAAGATTTACTTAATTGAAATTGTATTGACAAAAATTGTTAAGATTGAAACTACAAAAGCTTTTTTTTATATCGGATGGTCTGTCTATCAAAGAAAAAAAAACAAGGATGAGGTTAAATAAATTAAGAACACAGTGGAAGTGTACTTATCTGAATTAGCAGCTATAACAAGGAAATTCAATAACAAAGCAATCACTATTTCCAAGATGAAGAATGAAAATCCAAAGAAAATCAAACTCTCTTTTTTTTTTTCTTTTTTTTTTTTAACGCCGCCATTGCCAGCATGGTAGGGTGTAGTGTGCCTACCACACCAGCATTGTTGGCGGCGCTGATGCACGTCTGCCATCCCTACAGAGCGGCGGGGTGAGTGTGCCTGCTATCATCTGCAGGGACGGCAGAAAGAGGGTTTTAATCCTTGCCCAAACTGGCCAGACAAGCAGGGTGTGTGTACTGCCGATCGGTCAGAATGGCAAGGAAAGGGGTTTTTCCTGCCACTCGGACAGAGGGGAGGGTGTAGTGTGCCTGTACCCTCTGCCCGAAATGACAGGTGTGCTTGAGTGGGACGGAGTGGAAGGGTGTTGTGTGCCGACCACATCCGTCACCACCGACGGCTGTGAATACTGCGGTCTCGGATTGTCCTCACTGACCACAGTACCACCACCCTCGCAAGTAATGGGTTTTTTTCCTGACTAGAGAACCCCTATGATCCATCCCCTGTGGATCATGGTATGTCTCTCAGACCAGGTAGGAGAGTTCACAAAATATCAAAATATTCTGTGATACTCTCCGACAGAAATTTCAAACTCTCTCTACAAATTAGTATGAAATACTGAAGTGAAACTTTACATACTGCTTATATTTGTAACAAAGTTTTAAACTGATCTATCATGGAATGTTCCAGATGTCACAATGATGTCACGTTGCATAATTTTATGTAAAAAGTCCCAAGACCCAGCCCCACCCCCCCCCTGCCTTATTTCACCTGTTACTCACAGAAAAGAGGGGGGAGGGGTATTGAATTAAACAGGCTATTCGAAACGTTTAACGAAAATAATCCCACTTAGTCTTTGTTCCTCCAATTCAGACGCTATCTCCTCTGCCCAGGCAGTTCGACCATTCGAGCGCTGGTCAACAGATCTAAGAACTTTCACATAAAAACGTGAAATTCCTGTTAAGATACCGACCGAAAACAAACGAATTGCTAGACTGAAATCTTACTTAGTCTACCTTATCTGAAGGTCCATTCCACCACCACCCCTTCTCCATTTCACACTCACCTCCCAAAAGGGCGGGCTAGCTGACCATGAGTGATTAGCGATGAAAATTGTACCAGTGTGGATAAAAGGTGATAGAGATGGTATTCGTCCAATAGGCTCATACTTCATTCTGAAGTGGTCGTAACAGACAGGCCAATGAAGGTGAAACTGATGGGAGGCTAATATAATAGGTTTGATTTATTTTGGTCAAGCCCTCTGAGGGTTGGGAAACAGCGTTTCTGATGGCTCCGTTTTTTCTAATATAGCCTATATTAAAAATTATGTCATTTTGAGGACCCCATCCTACACCTTATACGTAGCGGTACAAGATAAACGGCCCTAGGGGCCCCAAGAGTAGCTATCCCCCTAACATAAAATTGGTTTAAATAATTTTTGTCATGCATTTTGAGAGCTATACATCAGTGTTTGTAAGGGTACCGTTTTTTTCTATATAAGCTTTATTAATAAGTATGTCATTTTTAGGGCCCCGTTCTACACCTTATACGTAGCGGTACAAGATAAACGGCCCTAGGGGCCCTAAGAGTAGCTATCCCCCTAACATAAATTTGGTTTAAATAATTTTGGTCGTGCATTTTGAGAGCTATACATCAGTGTTTGTAAGGGTACCGTTTTTTACTATATAAGCTATATTAATAAGTATGTCATTTTTAGGGCCCCGTTCTACACCTTATACGTAGCGGTACAAGATAAACGGCCCTAGGGGCCCCAAGAGTAGCTATCCCCCTAACATAAATTTGGTTTAAATAATTTTGGTCATACCCTTTTAAGTGATGGGCATAAATTTTCCGAAGGTACCGTCTTATCTTTCAGTTTTTTTTTAATAATCTTGTAGTTGGCAGCTGCCTTTTTTTGTAAACAATTCAGGTCATCTCTTAACATGGCTGGCAGTATTTTATATAGAATATAGAGGACCTTTTTTAAAATTTATTTAATGCATTTAAACACATTTTTTTAAATTTTTTTCTTATTCTTTTAATAAATAACAATCAATACTATGATTTTGGAATGTTTATAGAGGTAAAGTATCAATAATATGTATCAAAATAATTTTGGATGGTAAAATAAGAGATTACCGTTTTGGAAACTAACTTAGACTTAAACTAGTACAGTTAGTACTGTAAGGAGCTTGTTAATAAGTTAATAATCATGATGGCTTAAATAACATTGATAACTTTATTTTATTTTTTTACTTCAGATAGCACCATAGACCAAAGAAAGATTTTAAAACTAAAAGTATACATTTTTATATAGCCCAAAAAATCGAATTACTTATAAATTAAATAACACATCGACGTCAAAAACAACAAATGTGTTAAAAAGGTGAGTCAATGTCCCCGTAAACACAAGACTAGAAAAAATATTTTGCAGAAGTAAAGAAACACTACCTTCACTTTTCTTTGGAGGATCGTTAATCCCAAAAGCTCTTAGAACGAGAGGATGCATAAATCTTGGATAAATTATAGCAAAACATGCTATCATTATCCCGATAGTTCCAATAACTTTCAGCGTCGACATGATGGAATTTTTTAAGATAGTGAATAAACATTTCGACTTTTACATGTTAAAATATTTACTATTTCGCTTTTTTATTATTAAATAATTATAATAATTCCTTGGCTAACAAACTTTGTTGCTTAGCGACTTACTCTGGAAACGTTTTTAATTTTCGCAATCCATCCTAGAAAATGTTTTTTTTTTGTCATGACTCACCAGTAGAGAACAAATACGAAAATATAAAGCAATAAAATATCCATCTTTGTTGCCCGGATGACCAGAATCACTCTCGGAGGCCCAGCTGACACATCACATGTTTAAAATTAAAAACTAAAAAAGATCAACATCACTGACAAAATAAAAATAAAATCCACTGCTATGATAATTATACTCTGTAAGAGAGTTTGATAATTATACTCTGTAAGAGAGTTTGATAATTATACTCTGTAAGAGCGTTTGATAATTATACTCTGTAAGAGAGTTTGATAATTATACTCTGTAAGAGAGGCAACTTTCATAAAAAAATTTAATGTTTCCTCAGCCTTAAGGAGCTCGGGGGGGGGGGGCAGACGAAGTATAACATTCATACCCCTTGACATATACAGGAATTGTGTGGTTAGACCAGCCACCTTTACTGCACCATTTTAAGCCCCAATACCATGTTTAAGGTCATTGAACTTGTAGGAATTTAACCAAAATTAACCAGGACCTGGACACATTCCAAAAAAAGATTCTCATCGAGGATCGAACCCAGGACTTTCAGATCTACAGTCGAGCACCACTATGCCACCCAACCCAATTAATAATAAAAAAAAAAACTCAACATATAAAGCATGATCCAGTTTTTTTTTTTAAAAGCCACCCCCCACCAGTGCCCACCACTACCTCCCGTCTCTCATTCACTTCCGAAGATTCCTGTTTCTTAGCGTCTCAGTTATCGGAACTTATTAAATATCCGCACACGGAGTGATGTTGCCTTCAGCTCATTTTTCGGCCCTCAATTGGGTCTAGACAATCTACTCCCCTCTGAACAGATTCATCTTATTTCATATCACTGTATCCTTTTTGGGGCGCCCAAGGCAGAGGCGTACTTAGTAGGGGAGGGGGGGGTCCAAATTCGAAAGTCCCTCCCGCGAGCCAGCTTGAGGGGGTGCCACCGAATTTTTTTGTTACATTAAATATTAAGTACATTATCTCATGTCATGGTGTCGAATGTCAAAATGCATGGGCCCCCAAAGAGGCCAAGCCCCCCACTGGGCCCCCAAAATCCCTAGGTTCGGCACTGTCCCGACATGTGTTCGGGTTACGCGGCTACGCCCACTCGGCAGCCATGACACAGATCATAGAATTTCGACACATTATATTTTTCTTGCTTTCATTTTTTTTTTGAAGTAAATAACATGAAACATCAGGAATGTAAAACGTCAGGAATGGAAAACATATGGAATGTAAAACCAAGGAATGTAAAAAGTCAGGAATGTAAAACATCAGGAATGTAAAACGTCCTGAATGTAAAACGTCCTGAATGTAAAACATCAGGAATGTAAAACGTCAGGAATGTAAAACGTCAGAAATGTAAAACATCAGGAATGTAAAACGTCAGAAATGTAAAACATCAGGAATGTAAAACATTAGTGATGTAAAACGTCAGAAATGTAAAACATCAGGAATGTAAAACGTCAGGAATGTAAAACGTCAGGAATGTAAAACATCAGGAATGTAAAACATCAGGAATGTAAAACATTAGTGATGTAAAACGACAGTACATAATAATAAAAACAAGCCTGTTCCATTCTGGACACAGGACGTGTTAGCGCATTTTCGTGTTATGTATCAGTACGTTTGTTAGCTTTCAGTAAATATTTGTAAATTTTGGAAATGTTTATAAATTCAATTGTGTAATGCATATATCTGTAAAAAAAAATTATAAAGACGTTTCTTTATATTTGAAAAAAATTATTGTCTCTTAAATCTAACTACAAGTGGTTTGTGGTTACTGAAATAGGACTCATAATTGAAAACATTCTAAATTATAGTCATTTAATCGTCCGAAAACTCCGTCAATTGTTGCATAGCTCTGATACTTTCAATTAAACTCAGAATACAAGCTTACTATTTCATTTGATGAGTTTCTTAATAAATCTTGGTGAAACTACGTGCTGCAGTATTTCGCACCAAATGAATGGGTTATTGAACGTACAAGGTGTATATATAATATATAAGCCCCTTAGGAGCCCTGAAGCCCGGCCCTCAGAGGTCCTATTGCGAAATGAACTTTTGATGTACACTTGGCAGGCCAAGACCTACAAAATGATATAAACATCATGGGTCTAGGACTTATGGTTGTTGAGATATAGGCGCTCCTTTATTAATATAGCTTATATAGTAAAAAACGGTACTAAGCCCCCTTTTACGGCCCTGAGAGGTCAGATCGCGAAATGGAAAAAAGTCATTTCTTGGCAGGCCAAGACCTACAAAATGATATATACATCATGGGTCTAGGACTTATGGTTGTTGAGATCTAGGGTGATGGCGGACGGACAGACAAAACGGGGACAATAGAGCATTTTTTTTCGAAAATGCTCTAAAAATAAAACAACAACAACAACTAAAATTGTAGCATAATTGTTATTTTTAAAAATATTTTCATAATAACAATAAAAAAAAAGATTATTTTGTAAAGTATGTTACAATGTAGATATCAACACAATGAGCTAACAAAATACATGGGGTATAATTTATGAAGTATTATTTCGGTGTGTCACCGTATGTGGAATCAAACATAAATAAAAGTGTTAAAAAATTCTGTTTGGCATAAAAAAACAAAACAAAAAAAAAGGCCTATATGTTCCTCCTTGGTTGTTGTTGTATATAGGAAAATAGGCGGAAAACTAGGCGGAAAATAGGCGGAAAACTAGACGGAAAACTAGGCGGAAAACTAGGCGGAAAACTAGACCGTGGTCTAGGGCAGTCTAGGCCACCCACAACCAAAGGGATGGACCTTCTTACGTGTTTACTTTACTTTGCCGTTGCGCTATTACAATTTCAACCAAATACAAACACGAGGGCCCCGGACTTAAATAGATTGAAACATTTAAGGGCTCATAGGGGGCCCATTTGTCAAAATCTCAAGACTGACAAACAGCGGCGTAGCGAGGGTATCGGCCGCCCAGGGCGGAAGACGATTTTGCCGCCCTCTCATTTAGGTATTTCAATATAATCTATACATTTTTGCCGCCCCCCCCTAAAAAGTAATAAAAAGTGCCGCCCGGTGCGGACTGCACCCACCGCCCCCCCCAGGTACGCCACTGTTGACAAGGTTTTTGCTGAGGGTTCTCCATCTACATTTGCCTATTAGTAACGAACCTAAGGATTTCGGGGGCCCGGGGGGGGCTTGGTCTCTTTGGGGGCTCCTGCATTTTGACATTCGACATCATGACATGAGATAATGTACTTAATTTTAATGTAAAAAATGTTTTTTTTGGGGGGGGGGAGGGGGCTCCTCAAGATGGGGCCCGGGGGGACTACACATTTCTCGTCAATTCTCGGACCATAAACTTAATTTCAGCTACATAGACACAACTACACACATACAATAAAACACAGACATACACAAACACACACACACACACATACACTCACTCTAACACAGGTACAAGCTAATAATTGAAAAAAACTTAAAGCCGAACTTCCTAAAACTTTTTCGCAAAATAACATTTTCATGACTCAATTATATACAGTGTGTATACATATGCGGCAAACATGACATGATACAGAATGAGCTGTTAAAAAAGACGAAATTAAAAGAAAAATAAGAAAAAAAAATATAATTGTTGCTATTAGAATTCTAAATTTTTTGTTCACTAAAAAAAAATTAATCATTAATAAATATCATTAGGCTATAAAAACATCTAATATACGAAGGCCTGCAAACAGAGTATGTAGTAACAGATTTTATACCTACATAAATAGGCCTACTTTGAAATTAGTAATACAAAATTTCATATACAATCATATTAGCGAATCAGAAGTGAAACATACATTTTTCTCTTAATTCATTGGTAAATCTATTTGTCAACGATGTATATCTATTTCAGTGGATAATATCGCCAAATTAATTTAAAAAAAAAATTACGTTCTGTGCCTATTGCTGCCACCATTAATGTGTCACAAGATGTCCAGTGAAGTCATAAGTAATGTGTCACAAGATGTCCAGTGAAGTCTTAAGTAATGTGTCACAAGATGTCCAGTGAAGTCTTAAGTAATGTGTCACAAGATGTCCAGTGAAGTCTTAAGTAATGTGTCAGATGATCTCATAAAATGTCCCATAAAGTCTTAAGTAATATGTCACACGATGTCACATACGTCCCGTAAAGTTTTAAGTAATGTGTCACATGATGTCCCATGACGCCACAAGTAATGTAATGTGTCACCAATACCACAAAGTGTTTGACGAGTCATGTATGTCAAGCTGTCTCATTAATTATGTCATATGATGTCACATGTAGTGTGTCATACGTGTAATATAATGATTGGTGTTTCGTTAGTGTGTCATGTCATGTCTCATGCAATGTGTCACAGGGTGTCTCATGCAATATGTCATAGGGTGCCTCATGCAATATGTCATAGGGTGTCTCACGCAATGTGTCATAGGGTGTCTCATGCAATATGTCATAGGGTGTCTCATGCAATACGTCATAGGGTGTCTCATGCAATGTGTCATAGGGTGTCTCATGCAGTGTGTCATGGGGTGTCTCATGCAGTGTGTCATAGGGTGTCTCATGTAATGTGCCATAGGGTGTCTCATGCAGTGTGTCATAGGGTGTCTCATGCAATGTGTCATAGGGTGTCTTATGCAGTGTGTCAAAGTGTGTCTCATGTAATGTACCACAACCTGTAATGTGTATAGCCTTCTGTGACATGTATTTAAGTCATGTAGCCACTAGTGTATTCCGAATCACCATCGTTTATAAAAAGAATATAACATTCCATCTCAATAATACATAAATATTTTTTTCTAAATGCACTATACATATTTGGTCAGTTCTGTTTGTAACAACAACAACAAAAAAAAAAGACATGGTAGTTATTCCATCAACACCGGGTGAGAGGGGGGGGGGCGCCTCATGGCGGTGACGGCACAGAAAGTCTCACGTGACAAGAGCAGCCGACTTTAATTCTCTCCTTGTGTGGCTCATACACGTACGTATCTGGAACAAAATGATATAGTTCCTTATCTATCTATCTATCTATCTATCTATCTATCTATCTATCTATCTATCTATCTATCTATCTATCTATCTATCTATCTATCTATCTATCTATCTATCTATCTATCTATCTATCTATCTATCTATCTATCTATCTATCTATCTATCTATCTATCTATCTATCTATCTATCTATCTATCTATCTATCTATCTATCTATCTATCTATCTATCTATCTATCTATCTATCTATCTATCTATCTATCTATCTATCTATCTATCTATCTATCTATCTATCTGTCTGTCTGTCTATCTATCTGTCTGTCTGTCTGTCTGTCTGTCTGTCTGTCTCTATACTCACTGTTAACACACTTGTCTGTTCGTCTGTACACAAAAATATCCTCAAGTACATCCCGACATTCTGTCTGATACCGATGGAATGTGTTCGAGTTGGTTTTATCACACCTGTGAGAGCATTGAAATAAAATTTAAACCCTTCAGTTCATATAAGTTCTTTCAATACAATCATTATGTCGGTTTTTTTCGAAATCGGTTTCATAGACACGAAGACTAAATTACTCATTAGACATCGGCTACTGAAGCAAAAAAATTGTTCAACCTACAACGAAGCACAAAAGAAAGAAATGTACAGAGGTTCTCGCAAGAATGTTGCCCAACTGTTGAGGGAACCAGGGGTGGTCTTATGTCAGATGAGGCTCAAGGGGCGCAGAGGGAAATGTTCGGCCATTTAGAAAATGAAAGACGTTTTAATTGGTTTACTAATTGGACAATGCGGGTGGGGGGGGGCGTAAATATTCGGGGGTCCCGGGCGCGTGCATGGTGCGCCCTTCCTTTAAATCCGCCTCTGAAGGGAACCTTACAGAACTTCACTAAAATATTTCAATCCCGTAGACTACTAGTGGGACGGTTGTTCTGGCGGTATACCATGACCGAAGTGCTGTGACTCCGGAGGTACCACGGAACACATTGGTGGGTGAACTTACTGGGATTTGAACCCGTATAGACCACAACACGTTGATCGGGGTCACGGTTAAAGCTTACGTCTATATAAACATATGGAATCATTAGAGGTCTATATAATCATATATAATCATTAGAGGTCTATATAAGCATATAGAATCATTAGAGGTCTATATAAGCATATCTAATCATTAGAGATCTATATAAGCATATATAATCATTAGAGGTCTATATAAGCATATCTAATCATTAGAGGTCTATATAAGCATATAGAATCATTAGAGGTCTATATAAGCATATCTAATCATTAGAGGTCTATATAAGCATATATAAAATCATTAGAGGTCAATATAAGCATATATAATCAAGATCTTTCTGTAAATACTTTTCCGTGAGATTTAGCCTGGTTAACAGTGCAGTCTAATTCTCTCTACTTACGGTGACTGAGGTATGGCTTTTGGGATTCTCTGTGGGTCAAAGTTGATTTCATCCCTAGACACGCACTGACACCTCCTCATGGGGTACTTGAATGAAGGTTTTCCGTTGATTGGAATAATGTGAGCGGTTGTGTTTCTAGTAGGGTGAGGCTGTGGAGTAGAAGAGTAAGTTTCACCTTACAAAGCCCGTACAGACCATCGGGGTCAGATGACGTAGATTTCACCAGTTTCTATACCCACGGGCTATTTATTCTATGTGATTGTGTGGCCAGTACAATATCCAGCCGCGTTTACTTTCCTCCCAACTAATGTCCAGGTACACATTTGTAAGCTGTTTGGACTTACGGACATCGATCGGACACCCGAGAAAGGTAGCAGCAATCACCGAGGCTAGAACTACAGAGACCATTCAGTTAGCAAAAGAGCGCTCTACCACACTGCCACACGGATGGTCGTGCGATTACGCGCTCGACTGTTGACCTGAAGGTACCTGGTTCGATCTCCGGTGAGGACACAAGGAAATTTTTCAGGTCTTGGCCAATGCTCCCTCTAAGGTGTGGTATGCAGTGAGCAAAAAATTTTGTCTCTGAGCGTCATTTTGTTTGAGGCCAAAATTTGTGAGCGATTTAAGCGATGTCGTCCGTCGGAGTGAGCGATCGTACGTATGGTATGAGCGACGCTCTGAATTCGTGTGAGCGATCGCTCACGCGCTCGGCTTAGAGGGAACATTGGTCTTGGCTCAAGTTCTCGATATATATCTCCCGTGGTGCCTCCATGGCCCTTTGCACTATCGACTGTGGTGGGGATGAAAGAAGGGCACCATAAAAACCGTCCGATTAGTGGTTTATAGGATCTAAGAGATTTCATCGCATCCTTACAGGGACTTCACACACATACACACACACACACACACACACACCACACTTCCACACCGCGTCACTAAGGATGAAGAGGCCGGAAGGAAAGTTGTCATTGGTTAGTTTTGAGCGAATGGCGTAAGGGTGGTGGTTGGTCTGTAGAGTTTTTTTGGTTGGTTGCCCTCAGGACTGCAGGGCTGACCCATACATTTTTTTTTGGGGAGGAGGGGGGGGACAGTTTTCAAAGGGGAATTATGGTTTGTCCGAGAACCCTTACATTTTTTAATGACATCATCGCATTGTTGGGTGCGGGTTGTTTGTGTGTGCGTGTGTGTGTGACAAAGTTGTAGCTCGTGGTGGTGATTGGGGAGGGGGGCCAGCACGAATGTGTGTGTGGGGGGGGGTCAGAGTAAAAGAACAATACAAACAACAACAACAACAACAAAAAATGAAATAAACCCCCCCCCACACACACACACACATTAAGCGGAAATGGATTGGGTATTCCCCCAATTCAAACTTTTTTTTTACAGTTTTAACTTGTGTATTTAATGCATTAAATTTCAGTCCACTCTCTCTCTCTCTCCCCCCCTCTCTCTCTCTCTCTCTTTCTCTCTCTCTCCCCCTTCCCCCCTTCATCCCATTCACACACACAATCGACTGATCAACTCCGAAGTATAGTTCTGTTTCTTTTCTTTTTAATCTTTTTCATTTCTAACTCTGTGTCAATGTATTTGAGATATCAACCAGTGTGTGTCAATGTATTTCAGATATCAAACACTGCCATTGACTCAAGTGGAGTGTCAACTAATCACGGAGTGTCCAGATAATGGAACGTTTGTTACAGAGAGTGGAATCGGTTCTGGTTCTAGAAGAACGGCGTGAATCAATAAACGGCTCACATTAATTATTAAACGGCAGTTGAGCCCGGAACGGTGAAATAAATGTTACTAAGTAGAGCCAACAAACAGATGGGGCCAGACAAAACGCTGGAGGGGCTAGACCCCCCAGGCCCCCCGGCACGCTACGGACCTGCATATTCATGATAACATACATGACAACATACATGACACATACATGACACATACATGACACATACATGACACATACGTTTAACACACGCACGGCATATACGTTATACACGCATGACTTAAGTTTACACACATGACATATGACATATGCTTTATACACACATAACATAGACGCTCTACACATGTCATATACATTACCCCCCCAATGTCATATAGTTCCCCCCACAATGACATATACGTGACAACAAACATGACATATACTTTCATCCCCACAATGACATATATACATCTCCCCCCACGATGACATATACGCGGCAACGCACATGACATATACGTTAAACACACGCGACACACACGTGGCAACACACGTGACATTACACACTGACTCATACCTGATATACATCGGAGTGACGGAAATCGCCATCCCTTAATCTCCTGTAGTAATCCTGCAGAGCCAAGTCCGAGGGCTCGGAGCACTGGTCATGTTTACTGCTGGCTGCAGCCACACGGAGACCCAAGGCGGTCACCACACACAGTATCAGGACACTGTGGCTGGAGCTTGGCGTCTGTACAACAATTGAATATAACAACAGAAACAAATGTATAGGTCAGTGCAGTATAGTTTTCACTTAAACATGCGAAGAGTAAGAAGCCAATAGAAATAGTGCACATTTGTAACTTACAAAAAAAATAACTACATGTCTAATACATAGGGTTGCCATATTTTTTCACGGAACAACCGGGACAGTTCTGTCTTTTTTACTTTAGGTTAAGGGATGTCGGTTTCGGGGGGGGGGGGTTATGAAAACAGTAATGTAAAAAAACACTTAAACTATGCGCATTGGTTGATTCAAGGATGTGTCGACTGCAAGCTTCGCCTTCAACGGACTTCTCTGCTGCCGACTTCTGTGTAAATTTGTATCACTGTGTTACTTACCAAAATGTTACTGATCACACAAGAGCAGATTAATCATTCTCTAATCTAATAATTTCGCTCAATTATTTCGAAGAAACTGTGCCCTGAATCTAAACCGGGACAATTTCAACAACCGGGCGGGACACCGGGACAACCCAGTATATATGGGACTGTCCCGGCGAAACCGGGACGTATGGCAAGTCTACTAATACATAACCGTCTAGCCTGGCGTACGTACGAGCGAGCGTGTATATAACTTCCGCGGCTAAAAATAGACTGGGGAATTCCACAATTTTAATCTCACTCAAGGGGAGTTAACACTTGCTTGGCTAAAAATAATACTCGCCGGTACGGGTACCGGGCCATTGATCTAGTATATCAGAACTGGCTGATACAAAAAAAAAAACCCGCGAATTTTAAGACCATTGGCAAGTCGAACTGTAATATAATAAAAATAAAGAAGAAAATAAAAAGGTTCCAGAAATAGTTTTTGGATGGTGCATCCAAGAAACATATTCTAACTCTGTCTAAACGTTGAATGTTTCCATCGTTTATGTTAAGAGTTATCTCTCGTTTGTTTGTCTACACTTTTAGACTGTTGTCAGACTTGTGACTTAAAAGTGCAAATCAAGAAAACGTACGAGACACACAAACGAGAAGAAAGCGATTCGGGACACACACATATAAGACAGACCTTGTGTTTGGCTCAGTTTTTGACAACATCCTCCAAGTTTAAAAAATATAATCTGTTATATTTAATATTCATTCGTTTAACCACTTCTGCTTTACAAGCTGCATATTAAAACCACTAAATTATAATAAGACTACCACTTCGCTTGACAGGTTCATTAACTAATATAACCTCACTTTATACGTCATGCAGTCCTATATGTTTATACACATCACTGTAGGACACATTTTGGTATAAAAAAATCGATATCGAAGCTCGTATTATGGATTTATTCGACTGATTCGATTTTATTAATAATAAATAATGCGCCACTCTGGCTTTTTCCACTTACCTCCATATATCTCTTTTATTATTGTGTTCTTTGGCTAATACAAACTGACGGGTTATTTTCGCGAGTGTGCTCTATATTGGAATTTGATTTTTTTAAAAAGTATCTAACTGTACTAAATTAAGTAGAAAGTTAAACGTTCTTTTTTCTGACTTTAAGCAAGGCGTTTTTTTTTAACAATCTTCTGACCTTACAGCGGATTAATTTTTTTTTAAATTAATATAAAAAAAAAAGAAGATTAGCAGACGACAAATTATTCAGATTTTTTTTTTATAATCAGGAAACAGTTGCAACAGCTTGATAAGTCTAGGTTTTGAGATTTCCAAGCACTTATATAGGCTAGTCGTTTGTATCAAATTTATTTCCAGAGTGTGAGGTAAATCTTACAAGTTTCAGGATTATTTTTGGATTCTACATTACACCCCCACCCCTTTTCCCAACGCGACCTTAACCTCAACCCCTCACGACTACCATTTCTTTTAGTGCACCCCCCCCTTTCCCAATAGAACGGATTGCCAACGGCCATTGTCGAAAATGGGATTCCATTTTTTTTTTCATTTTTTTAGGTCAGTGCCAAGCCTTTTGTAGCTTCTCATGTATTGCATGAGCGAGTTTAAACTTCCTCGTGTTGTGTGTTTATTATAATCTAGTAGTAGTGCTTCCAGACCAAAACGTTTGAGTCATTTTTTACAAAACTATGTTTAGCACTGTAAGATAAAACCCTGACAATCAGGTACAAAATTTTTTTCGTATTTAGGTCATTCACAGGTGCGGCACCGTTTAGAAAACTTTAAATCTTTTTTTTTCCAGGAACAAAACGAACCAAAAGTAGCCTAACTCTTCTATAAAAAAATAAATATAAAAAAAATCCATAAACCATTAGAATAAAAAGAAAAAGGTACTAATAATTGCTTTATGGAAATACCATTAATCAGCGTTTGACATTAATTAATGAACGAAACTTTGTCTATAAATGATTAATGAACGAAACTTTTGTCTATAAATAATTAATGAACGAAAGTTTTGTCTATAAATGATTGATGAACGAAACTTTTGTCTATAAATAATTAATGAACGAAACTTTTGTTTATAAATAATTAATGAACGAAACTTTTGTCTATACATAATTAGAAGACTTCCTACACTATTACCGCAAACTTTTGAAGAAAATGTAAACAAATGGGGAATCAAATATTAATGAGGTTAACCTGGTACCCCCCAACCCCCCACCCCCCAACCGATTCAGGGCCGAGGGTTAAGTATTTCGACAGCCAGGGGGGGGTCTACAGAATTACCTGTCACGGGGGCTCCTCTTTCAGGCACGGTTGACCCTAAAGGACCACACACAAAGGGCCCCACAACCTACAGACCCTCAGTGCAATGGCGGTGTGAGGTGGGGGTCATGGGGGCACCATGCTCGGGGCGCTACTCACAAAGGGGCACCTAAATGTATATGTATATATGTATACTTATAATATATAGTTTTAGAATTGGGAAGGTGGGTGGCGCTAAAAAGGTATAGTGCTCCGGGCGCGACTGTAATCTCGCCACGCCACTGCGCCAGTAGCCGTAAATCACCGCACTAAAGCCCAGCACCGGGACGTAAGAGAATTAGTTTGATATTACTTTCCCCCAAACCTGTCTGCCCCGGACACAAATCTGATGTTGGGTGTCTTATGATTGTGTGTGTGTGGAGGGGGGAGGTGGGGGGTTGAAAGCCGTCTGGCCGACAGAACGTTCCTCACTAAATGGAGAATCCCTCCCAATCCCCTAATCTCGACTTGAGTCTTATAGGTCGGGGGGGGGGAGGGGCTGCGGGAGCGCCAGCCCTCCACCCCCCCCCCAATCATCTGGTCTAGAGTCTTGTGAGCGGAAGCGGAAGGGGGGGGGGGAGGGTCAGGCACCAGCTTCACTTTCCAGAGTGATGGGTAGCGCTCTAGACAGAAGGCCTGGGAAAAAAAAAATTTTCTAAGGAAACGGGGAAATTGTATCTTTGAACACGCATCACGCAAAACAGTTTGAAAACAATGCCCCCCCCCCCGTTAATTAAAAATAATTTTAGAAAATGTTGTAATTGAATTCCGTTTCGCCAAAAGTCAACACAGAAGGAAAACAAAACATACATTTTAAAAATAACTTTTTGTAATCCTTTCATACCTTAATGTTGGTACCAGTAGCGTAGCGAGCCTAACTCGCGCCCCGGGGGCACAATACCTTTTTAGCGCCCCCCACCCCCCACACTTCGAAAACTATAAAATATTTTATGTAAAATATACAATTTGGCGCCCCCTTTGTGAGTAGCGCCCGGGGCATGATGCCCCCTTGCCCCCCCACTTCGCCACTGGGATGATTGTATAACTTATGGTAAACCTTCACACCTAAATATTTGGTTGTATAATGTCTGTATTACTGCAAGAAACATGCAATTATTTACAGTGCCGTGAGCACGTTTATCATTCTGCACGCTAGCGTTGTTTACATCATTCAGGGCCGGCAAACGAAAAGGGTATTACGAGCACTTGTCGGGGGGGGGGACCACGATTAAATGACTTAACAGTTGTTCTCTGGGTCCCAGTTATGAAAGATTATTTCAGGGGCCCAACAAGACCTTTTTTTTTGTCTAGTACACCCAGTGTACCCAGGGCTACCCCTCCCCCCACCCCCTACCCCCAAACAAAATACAAAACAACGTAAACAATGGATCTGGTAGGTAAGTCAATGCAGTTGTTGTCGGTGTAAGTCTTGTACGACTAACTATCAGACTGTAGTGTTTACTTATATTTTTGTCGGTCATCGTGGCCGTAGCTATCTATGCTGGCGCCCTGTGCGAGTTTGGTTTTTTTTGTTTTATGGCGCCCTCTTCCCTATGGTGGCGCCCTGTGGGAGTTTTTTTTTTTTATGGCGCCCTCTTCCCAATCTGAAAAGTGCAAAAAAACAACAACAACAACAAAAAAAAAGATTTAACAGCGCTCTTTCGGCGCCCCTTTTTTAGTTCGGCGCCCTGTGCGGCCGCGAAAAAAACCCCTGCAGTACCCTTTCCTACGCCACTGGTGGCCATTATTCGAGAACCAAGTTATTTAGCAGCTAGGGAAAAAAATATGAACACATCTTCTTTCTGCCATCTCCTGTGTCCCGTGACGTCATTCTGCAGGAAGTCCCACTGACCTACACAGTCTTACTTCCCGATTGAAAACAACCATACCCCCCACCCTCCCCCCCCACCCCCCTCACCCCACCCCCCTCCATCCTGAACTGTAAGCACTGATTCACTGAACTGTATAGGTGGTGTTTTCACATAACTTTTTGTGTCTTCACGTATCTTATTCATAGATGGTAGTAATGATGGGTGACGGAGGGAGGGAGGGAGGGGGTGGGGGGCGCTTAGCTGTTAGAGATGGAAGGGGGTGGGGGGGCTATGGCCATAAAGTAAAATGGTTTCAAGGACAAATCTTAGGGCTGACTTTATTATTATTACTGAACCAAAAGGACCCTTTCTCTTAAAGTCATGATAGAAATTTTAGTAGGACGGGAACATTAAATATACCAAACAGCGGGACCCTTTAATAGACGGGGGGCCCTTTATTAGACGGGGGCCCTTTATTAGACGGAGCTCCTTTATTAGACGGGGGCCCTTTATTGGACGGAGCTCCTTTATTAGACGGGGGCCCTTTATTAGACGGAGCTCCTTTATTAGACGGGGGCCCTTTATTAGACGGGGTGCCCTTTATTAGACGGAGCTCCTTTATTAGACGGAGCTCCTTTATTAGACGGGGGCCCTTTATTAGACGGGGTGCCCTTTATTCGACGGGGACCCTTTATTAGACGGAGCTCCTTTATTAGACGGGGACCCTTTATTAGACGGGGCCCTTTATTAGACGGGGTGCCCTTTAGTAGACGGGTGCCCTTTATTAGACAGGGCTCCTTTATTAGACGGGGGCCCTTTATTAGACGGGGGCCCTTTATTAGACGGAGCTCCTTTATTATGGGGTGTCATAGATTGCCGCCTAGTTTGGCTATCCGTGAGAACTGCTCTTGGTTTGGGGGTGGGTGGGGGGGAAGGAGGGTGTTGAGATAATGAAACCTGAAGGTTTTGTTGCGTTTCAGCGGCGACAGTTAAGGTAGAAAACCCCATTACGTGTTCTAGCCTAGACAAGGTGGGCATTCTGACCTTAATTGGTGGAATCCGTAGGGAGATATATGCGTCTCTTGACCCTTTATCAGACAGGAAAGCATCGTAGGCGAAGTGCGAAGGTCATGGAGGCACCATGGGGGGTGCACGCACCACGTGATTGGTGTCGCCGTGGAGATCTCACCTTCCCCAAAAACCCAGCCAGTTTCATGCCGCACTGCATAGCGGGACATTGCTCAAATCTTTAATCGGGTTTGACCTGCGGGAGAACTTAGTAGCGCTTGTGTCTATTACTGAGCCGCCCTTCGGTATAAGGGAGGCACTGGGAGGAGATTTCAACAGAACCTAGGGGAGAGGGGGGGTAGGGGAGGACACTAGATAGAGAGTGTCGGTCGTGGCCCTCTTACTTCTAGATTAGATAACGACGTATAATGGAAGATGCCCGGCCCCCCCCTTCCCTTCATCGGCAATGGGTTGGGGGCGTTGGCTTTAGTTTGCCTACTGATAAGAACGGCTCTCTGCAACCCCCACTCCCCCAGCATGGCCGAGGCTTCACAGCGATGGAGGCACCATACTGAGCACAGGTAACGGCATACAGTGAGGGTTCCATCACGTACACTCCACCTATGCCTATGGATGGGCGCTATCTCCCCGCCAGCGGGTCGTCTAATTGCATTTTTCTCTTTAGGACAGTGGTACCTAATAAACGGCCACTTTACCATGCTAATTCTTTTAATAGTCTCTCCCTTCTCTTTCTTTCTTTCTTTCTTTCTTTCCTTCTATCTTTCTTCCTTCCTTCATGTCTTTCCTTCTTTCTTTCTTTCTTTCTTTCTTCCTTCCTTCATTCCTTTCTTTCTTTCTATCTTTCTTCCTTCTTTCTTTCTTTCTTTCTTTCTATCTTTCTTTCTTTCTTTCTTACTTCCTTCATTCCTTTCTTTCTTTCTTTCTTTCTTTCTATCTTTCTTCCTTCCTTCTTTCTATCTTTCTTTCTTCCTTCCTTCCCGTCTTTCCTTCCTTCTTTCTTTCTATCTTTCTTTCTTTCTTCCTTCCTTCCTGTCTTTCCTTCTTTCTTTCTTTCTATCTTTCTTTCTTTCTTTCTTTCTTTCTTTCTTTCTTCCTTCCTCCCTGCCTTTCTTTCTTTCTATCTTTCTTTCTTCCTTACTTTCTTTCTTCCTTCCTTCCTGTCTTTCCTTTTTTCTTTCTTTTTTCTTCCTTCCTTTCTTTCTTTCTTTCCTTCTTTCTTTCTATCTTTCTTTCTTCCTTTCTTTCTTTCTTTCTTTCTATCTTTCTTTCTTTCTTTCTTTCTTTCTTTCTTCCTTCGTTTCTTGCTTTCTTTCTTCCTTCATCCCTGCCTTTCTTTCTTTCTATCTTTCTTTCTTCCTTACTTTCTTTCTTTCTTCATTTCTTCCTTCCTTCCCTCTTGTCTTTCTTTCTTTCTTTCTGTCTTTTTTTCTTTCGTTCTTCCTTCCTTTCTTTCTTTGTCTCTCTCTATATGACACATAAATTAAACTAACTATAAATTAAGCATATTAAACTTGTGTCTGTCTTTATGTGTATAAATATTTATGTCGGCTTGTATGTCTATAAATAAGAATGTATGCTGACAATATTGAAGAAAAAAACCGAACATAAATATATCAGGTGCCTCTCATATTTTAACAGAAATAATCAATGACAACTATTACTCCTCCCCCCCCCCCCTTTTCCTGAAGTTGTAGCAGGCGTCTCACACTTTGAACTCTATTTAGAATTTCCCCCCGAGTCTTCCAAGAAGGCACTTCCTGTACTAGTTGATGACGTCATTGCAGAGCCAGCCGGGAAGCCCAGCAATCAAGACAGTCACACTCGAAAACTCAGCAATACCGAATCTAAAAAAAAAATGCCTTCTATAATGTAACCCTCCTTTTTTGAGTGTGTTTACAGTAAAGACATAAAAGGGATTCCCCGTGACCTCGCTTCTTCATTCTCAATGACGTAGAACACACTGTCAGTTTTCTGTTCATTTTCCAAAAAAAAAAATAGCATTGCTTTATGAAGCTATTTCAATTTTAGACGTGAGGTAAATTTAGACAAAGTTTTTATTGAAAAGTCCAGCTCTTCATAAATCACTACATTCGTCGCGATATCGATCCATTAATGTGTGGTTATTGTTACGGCGAGTTCGTGTTGACAAACGACCGAACGTTGCAAATAACATTACGTTATGTCCAGGTTTTGTTCCTGTTCGATTCCATTTTAGCTCCATAAATCAGCGAAAGAAATGTTTGCTTATACAGAATACTAGTATCGATTAGCTGCTGTCATGGAAACCGGTTGTTGTTGTTTTAAATTTTTTTTTAACGAATGCCAGTTTGGCAGTGTGAAGCCACTTAGTTATCTCTGGCGTTAATTGCCGCACAATTTATCTTGCAAAAACACACAGCTCCACACAGTGGCGTAGCGAGCTTAACTTGCGCCCGGTGCACAATATCTTTTTAACGCCCCCTCCCACCCATTCGAAAACCACAGTGCCGCCGAGAGGGTGGGGCGGGCGGGGGGGGGGCAAATGCCCAGGGGCCCGGCTAGTTTTAGGGGCCCGGACTGTGCTGGCGAATCAACTTTTGAAAATTGTATTATCAGCACGGTGGACCCATGACAGCCCTGTCCAGGGGCCCGAAATTTCTGCCGGTGGGCCTGGAAAACCATATAATATTATATGTAAAATATACCATCAGGCGCCCCTTTGTGAATAGCGCCCGGGGGCATGCTACCCCCTCCTTGCTCCCCCCTCGCTACGCCACTGGCTCCACATTTTGAAAGCTAAGTAATCTGAGGTTTAAAATTCGTACTTTCACTTTAAAGACCTAACTACTGCTATTCCAATCTAACCATTTCTTTTTTCACAACGAAGAGAACGATTAAGACACGATTCACTTATTGGGAGCAACACAATTATAAAATACAAAGAAAAAAACCACAAAATATAATTTAAGAGAAAAGACTTTTTATTAACATGGCTTAAATCATACAAATATGTATTGCATAACTGGCCTATATATACAGAAACAAAATTAAGATAATTTATATTGCATAAAAAAATGTATGGGAGCCAATGTAGATTAATTGTTTCATTTATTTCTGGAACCCACAATTTTGTTTAGTCAATAAAATTTTTATAAATATTCATAAATAAATGTTTTTTGTTTGTATATTTGATGTAAACTAATGAGTTGTTTAAATTATGTGGGTAAGTGCTGTACTTAGTGTGAAAACGAAAGAATACAAAAAAAAATGTTGTTTTTATAACTTTGTATATTTTATATTGTTCGAAGAGTTTAACTTGCTTTTGTTGGTAAAGTTTGTATAAAGTATCAATAATAGCACTCCATTTTGAATAGCATCTTCACAATTCTTCATTTAAATGAACACTTGCTAAAACCATAAATCTCTTTCCGCCATTTCCCTCTTTACATAACATCATAAAAATAGTAACTAGCCTCGAAATTTATAAGAATTTAATGAATTTACTTGAACTAGTATCTAGTACAATTTCTTATGTTAGCATTACTGGTTTATAATGAAAGTCATATACATAGAACAAAAAGGAAATTATTTCATTTGAAAACCTTTTTTTGTTCTAAAAAAAATTTCAGGTTTTTTTTTAATAATGTACCGAAATTTATACACCGTCATGCAGACAGAAATACATGTGTAATAAAGTGTGTGAACGGAAAAATAAATAACACAATAGATAATTTTTTTAAATATTAATTTACATGTATTGAATTATACAAGTACAACATAATGTTAACAATTAAGTATAAATATAAGATGATATTGATTGTGACAGTATGCGTGTTGATATTGATTGTGACAGTAATATTGCTGATATTGATTGTGACAGTAAGATTGTTGATATTGATTGTGACAGTAAGAGTGCTGATACTGATTGTGACAGTAAGATTGCTGATATTGATTGGGACAGTAAGAGTGCTGATATTGATTGTGACAGTGTGAGTGTTGATATTGATTGTGACAGTGTGAGTGTTGATATTGATTGTGACAGTAAGAGTGCTGATATTGATTGTGACAGTATGAGTGTTGATATTGATTGTGACAGTAAGAGAGTTGATATTGATTGTGATAGTAAGAGTGCTGATATTGATTTGACAGTGTGAGTATTGATATTGATTGTGACAGTAAGAGTGCTGATATTGATTGTGACAGCGTTGATATTGATTGTAACAGTAAGAATGTTGATATTGATTGTAACAGTAAGAGAGTTGATATTGATTGTGACAGTATGAATGTTCTACCTCTCAACACTAAACACTTTATGTATATGTACAACATAAATGTGGACCTTTATAAACACGGTAAATAATAAATGACAAATGTATGTACATGCTAGGATATTCTATCTGCTTACATTCGATGTATAAAGTCAGTGTAATTAAGATGACCTTTCATCACCCCCCCCCCCACATATTCACGACACATACTTATGACCAGTGCTCGAATTAGAGAAAAAAATCAGTGCCGGGAGATGAAAAAAAAATTCTGCAGAGCCGGGGATAAATGTCTATGGTTTCATCCCCGGCAGGGATAAATTAGCTAAAGCAGAGCCGGGGGATGACAGGTCTCAGTGCCGGGGATATCCCCGGCGGTAAATTGAGCTTAAAGCTCGAGTCATGGGGTGTCCTCGTTGTTATAAATTAACCCTCACCAGTCCGGACATTCTTCACGTGTCATTGAGTTTGAGTCTCAAACTGAGTGGCTCGCCACACGACACGTTGGACCATATGCTCGACCAGAAAAGTGAAGGGGGGGGGCGTACTCAGGAAATGATTTCTGCCCCTGGTTGAGCTGGGCGGGGACCCCCTTCAAAAGGTCCCCAGAGCCAGATTTATTGTCGTTGGAAAGTGGCAAAAAGCAAAGTGCTGCAGTGGCTCGGTTCGAACGAATCACTTGATGGTCAAACTTGGTGGTCAACTTGATGGTCAAACTTGGTAGTCAACTTCATGGTCAAACTTGGTGGTCAAACTTGGTGGTCAAACTTGGTGGTCAACTTGATGGTCAAACTTGGTGGTCAACTTGATGGTCAAACTTGGTGGTCAACTTGATGGTCAAACTTGATGGTCAAACTTGGTGGTCAACTTGATGGTCAAACTTGGTGGTCAACTTGATGGTCAAACTTGGTGGTCAACTTGATGGTCAAACTTGGTGGTCAACTTGGTGGTCAAGTGTGATGACGGCCAACCAGTGACAGCCTTGAGTCTCGATCCCTTTACGCCCTCCTCAAAACGGACAATGGCAACAGTTGTCAACGCCCCCCCTCCCCCCCACCTACTTCCACCTCCCACATGAAACCTTACTGTGACCTCTGCAATTTTTCCCCCGGCGGTTGCGTGGTGATGACATGTTTACAAAACAAATGGCGCCTTAGATACTTTCATTGACTGTTGCTAGAGTTACATCATAGAAACCATTTGATAAAAAGGTCACACCAATTCAATGCATTCCTCCCCCCCTCCCCCCCCCCCGGGCTCACAATTGACTGTGGTAGGCAATCCGTGACCCGAACACCTCCCTCTCACCCGTGTGTACTCAGCGCTGACCTAGATAGAGATTTGCCACATCAGGTCAGAGGTTTGCAAAAAACATTTTTTTAACCGCGGGCTCAAACTGGAATGGCCGTTACAAGTTTAAAGTGGACCACTGTAAAATAAATGTTAACAGGTTTAAAGTGGACCACTGTAAAATAAATGTTAACAGGTTTAAAGTGGACCACTGTAAAATAAATGTTAACAGGTTTAAAGTGGACCACTGTAAAATAAATGTTAACAGGTTTAAAGTGGACCACTGTAAAATAAATGTTAACAAGTTTAAAGTGGACCACTGTAAAATAAATGTTAACAAGTTTAAAGTGGACCACTGTAAAATAAATGTTAACAAGTTTAAAGTGGACCACTGTAAAATAAATGTTAACAAAACAGAGGGCCGTAGATCGGCCATGTGTTTACAAGACCTTGTCGTAATAACCCCTTTCCCCTCCCCCCCCCCGTCTTATCTTCTCCGCTTTCCCCCTGTTGGATGTATATGTATGTATGTATGGTGGATATACCCACCTGCATGAAGGGAGGGAAGGGGTGGGGTGAGAGGATTGGGGGGAAGTGACGGTGGGGTGGGGGGGGGGGTAGCAGGAAGTAGACAATGAAGTTTGACACAAAACACACAGTGAAAAAATCGAATCAGGTCACATGAGGTAACACGAGGTCACACGAGTTAAACAACTTTTGATTTCTAAATTTAAAAAAAATAATAAAAACCCACGAAATCAACATTAACAACCGAATGTCGAAGTACTTCCATCACAGAACAAAAAAAAAAATTAAAATGAAGGATTTCTTGGAGGGGAAACATTTTGAAATGTGGTCCATTTAATGTTTGTGTCATCCATTGCGAATAAAAAAATATGAAATCAAATCAACGTTTGAAGTTTCATGCTAAATAAACTGGGGCTGTCATACTCGTGTGCTTTGTTGGGATCAGTGAAGAGGTTCAGTACACTGGGTCATTATAGTGGGTCATTACAGTAGGTCAGTATAGTGGGTCATTATAGTGGGTCATAGGTCAGTATAGTGGGTCAGTACAGTAGGTCATTATAGTGGGTCAGTACAGTGGGTCAGTACAGTGGGTCATTATAGTGGGTCAGTATAGAGGGTCTGCATCGAGGATTGTACATACAAATGTCAGTATGGATCTCATGACATTATCGCTTTATCATTACACTAGTTCACAAACGCATATTAGCACAGAATCACATACCTACACTAGCACACAAACACAGTCCTACACTAGCACACAAACACATACCTACACTAGCACACAAAGACATACCTACACTAGCACACAAACACATACCTACACTAGCACACAAAGACATACCTACACTAGCACACAAACACATACCTACACACTAGCACACAAACACATACCTACACTAGCACACAAAGACAGTCCTACACTAGCACACAAACACATACCTACACTAGCACACAAAGACATACCTACACTAGCACACAAACACATACCTACACACTAGCACACAAACACATACCTATACTAGCACACAAACACATACCTACACTAGCACACAAACACATACCTACACACTAGCACACAAACACATACCTACACTAGCACACAAACACATACCTACACTAGCACACAAACACATACCTACACTAGCACACAAACACATACCTACACTAGCACACAAAGACATACCTACACTAGCACACAAACACATACCTACACTAGCACACAAACACATACCCACACTAGCACACAAACACATACCTACACTAGCACACAAACACATACCCACACTAGCACACAAACACATACCTACACTAGCACACAAACACAAACACATAGAATTTAATAGGTTTGTTTGAGGGCTGTAGACATGTATTAGGACACCAGGTAAAAGTACCCTTCAGGTCTCATGTTTGGGTTTAGGATCCACAGGCGGTACCCTAGTCTAACTATCCATTAGAATGACCACAAGTAGATGTCAGGTAAGCTAAAACTGAGAGAACAGTTTTACGTCCTTGACCACAAGCAATAAACTACTGCCGGAATATGCCTGAAAGCTTACAATGAATACAGTGTCCGACATTGGCATATCTTGCATTCTAGAATTTTCGCGAACTCCATTAATTTAATTTCACTTGTGGACGCCAGCCGTAAGATAGTAAATATCTGCACATCGTTAGCCACAAGTGGATCTAAGAGCCACACGCGGCTTTTGGTTCAGTATCGTGCACACCCCCCCCCCCACCAACCTCCCTTCAGCAATGATGTGGATATATATAAATTGCTATTTGAAAAACCGGAAACGATTTTTATTGACCCCTAATCGTGACCTCTCTGCCCCCCCCCGCTAATATTTACAGCACACATTTTAATTCTGTCAAGAACTGAAGTTGTGAAAACATCACATTCTGTTTTCGAAATAATATTCATACAGTGGCGTAGCGAGCTTAACTCGCGCCCGGGGCACAATACTTTTTAGCGCCCCCCCACACACATTCAAAAACCAAAGAAAATTATATGTAAAAATATACCTTTTGGCGCCCCTTTTTGAGTAGCGCTCGGGACATGATGACCCCCTTGCCCTGCCCCCCCTCCCGACTACGCCACTGTATTCATATCATCGCGTATCAAATCATTCTGGTTACATAAGTAATAGCCAAATTAAATCAAAGATTATACGCTTATACACAGGTTTAAAAATGTACACATAAAATAGATACACATTTTTTTGTGAATATTCTGCATAAAAACAAAGCATCTATTTTCCCAAGTCATTTAGCTTGGTAAATTTTCCACTTGATTGTGGTATCTGTTATAAATCTCGCATTGTTTTTTTTTTATTTAAAACTTCTGTTTTGAAATTATTTTTGGCCTAAAATTTTTTTTTTTAAGTCCTGGCCGCTCTTAATGTTGCCTGGTTGTATTTTTTGGCCAACTCTTTCGTGTAGTAGCGACCGCCGTGAGTATAGCCGTTCATAAAGTCAGAAGAGTTGGTTGGCGTAGAGCTCTCCGTGGTTTTGACGTTGTCCCCCTGGGAGACAACTACGGCTTGCTTGACATTCGTCGATGATTTCCCTTTGGTAGCTTTGTTGGCAGGCTCGTTTCGTGATGCGACTTTCTTTCTTTTCTTGTTTTTTTCCGTTTGAATTTTCGACTTTTTAATTTTTGATTTGTCAGTTTTGGACAATGACTTTGAGTTCCATTTCTGAAAAGGAAAAGAAAAATATATTGCTTTACAATAGTAAAAAATGAAATGGATATTTAATTATTATTTAACACATATTTTTGCTTTGATAATATAGCCCATTGCTATTTCATGTAAAAAAAAGGGGGAGGGGGGGCAGAGATATACAAAGGGAAATAATATGAAAAGATTACTACCGCACAAAAATTTACTGGATTGTCTCCCAGCACATATTATCTATAATTGTGACCGTCCATATGAAAATATGCCAGATGTTGGAAATGAACTATGAACACTGGCTTGAACAGTAATGAAAGACAAACAAAAATTAAGCTAACTGCAGAAGTCTAAGTCTGGCCCTGAAGCCAAAGTCCGCTAGACCAAAGACACACTGATCTTCCCAGGGATCCTGAGCCGTTTTTAGGTACTTGGTGGGGGGGGGGCGGGGGTTTCCTTGGCAGATACTAACCGACGTCAGGGTGACCTTGACAAAGTTTTATATGCCGGGGCACTTAGCAGATACTTCCAGAGACTTTTTGGTGACCTTGGTAGAGATATACTCCGGGGGCCATTGGAGACACTTCCAGAGATGTTTAGGAGAAACACTGACAAAGATAAATGCCGGGGGGGGGGGGTGGGCCCTCATAGAATCATATGTCATATGAATTATAACTTTTCTGGGGCCCCTTCTGAAGGTGGGGGAGGGGGGGGTGCTCAAGACGGTTGCCTAGTTCGCCTCTCCATAAGAACGGCTCTGAGGTGAAGACGGGGGGGGAGGAGGAGCTAATACTGTGAAGTCGTTCCTGCTACCATTGAATCGCACTCTATACAAACAAACAAACAGACAAACAAACAGACAAACAAACCAACTCACGTCAATCTGCACCACGTGGGCGTCCTTCCAGCCGGTCACTATGGTCACGGGGGAGACCAGGAGCTTGCTGACCGCGCCGTGGGCGTGGCCCATGACCAGGTAGTCCCGGCCCTTGTGGAACTTGGGGCAGGCGCAGCTCGAGTTCACCCACAGGCTGACGACGTCACCGGCGGCCGGGAACCTGATGGCCTTGCCGCTGAAGATGACCTGTGTCAGCTTGACCCTGAACATGGACTCGGTGCGGCTGACCCGCTTGCCTCTGACCACCTGGACCTTAACGGCTGCAACACAGAATGCAGAAAAAAAAGGACAATTGGTCAGTTTCTCATCGGCTCTGTTGGTCTGATAGTCTGATAGTCTGATGGTCTGACAGTCTGATGGTCTGACAGTCTGACGGTCTATTGGTCTGAAAGTCTGATTGTTTTAAATAGCGTGGCCCGGTAAGATGTTAGCTGTGCGCAACATACTGTGTATGGGTATTGGCTGTATGCAACATACTGTATATGGGACCAAAAATAATGGAAATATTTGTAGGTTGTTCTGCTATGTGTACACTCTAGGCATATTGTGTGCGCGCACAGCTTGGAAAGGAAATGTGCTCTCCCCCCCTCATATATATATATATATATATATATATATATATATATATATATATGTATGGGAACAGTCACTCAAGTCATTCATTATTCATTAACATAGTGACTTTAAATAAAAAGAAAAGGTTACAATAAGTAATTAAATTACGTTTACGAATATTCACTAAATTATATTCTACAAAGGGAGACTGACTGTAATCGAGTTCTACAAAGGGAGACTGACTGTAATCGAGTTCTACAAAGGGAGACTGACTGTAATCGAGTTCTACAAAGGGAGACTGACTGTAATCGAGTTCTACAAAGGGAGATTGACTGTAATCGAGTTCTACAAAGGGAGATTGACTGTAATCGAGTTCTACAAAGGGAGACTGACTGTAATCGAGTTCTACAAAGGGAGACTGACTGTAATCGAGTTCTACAAAGGGAGACTGGCTGTAATCGAGTTCAGTAATGGTGATTTCGAAAAAAAAAATCAATGGTATTATACATATTTCACTCATATTTTTTTAAGTAATACTTTTTCTGTTTCCTTCTCCCTCAGCCCCACCCTTTAAATTTTTCTAGAGTACCTCCCCCCCACCCTTTTAAATCTAAGGGTCCCCCCCCTTCCACCATCCACGCTCGAATCGTTCCTGTGCCCCCCCCCTTTTTTTTTTCCTGAGCTTCTGAGTCACATTGTCCGAAGTGATGGTGGGCCATCTTTTCTTTTCTCGTTGACCGGTGGTCATCATCTGTGATGTACTGTATGTAGAATTATTGACCGACCTGCCAACTACTAGTTGAATCAAACATTGAAAACATTTCAAAATATAGCCACATCTTGTAGGGATTTCTACATCAAAACTCTCCCCCCCCCCCACCCCAAACAAAAAGTCCTGTATCTGATACTGTTTAATTTAATTTGTTCAAGGCCAAAAACTATTGTTCTCATTTCGGAAGTCATCCATATTTAAATTAAATGTCAACCTCAGGTTAGACATCACTTCATGTGCGCCATTTTTTTTTTGGTTTTAAGGTAAGAGTGCGGTGGGGGGGGGGGGGAAGGAAGGGGGTATAGGACCGCTCTATTCAATGTCTAGTGAACGAATAGATAGGAGAACACGTGAAATATTTTTTTTTAGAACATTAACCACCCTCCTTGTTAAAAGAAAAAAAAAATCTGGCCAACGCCATCCAGCTCTGCAGACGATACAATATTTTGGTAGTTTTTTTTTTTGCTGCGATGGCCCTGTGGCGCTCTGGTTTACAAGTCCGAAATCTCCATGATATAGCCCAATCTGCATGATATAGCCCAATATTCATAATATAGCCCAATTTTCATAATATAGCCAAATATTCATAATATAGCCCAATCTGCATAATACAGCCCAATATGCACAATATAGCCCAATCTACATAATATAGTCCGATTTGCACGATATAGCCTGATCTACATAATATAGTGACCTCCATCTTGTTGACCAATCTACATGCTGCGTGAGGGGGGAGGGGGGTATGGGTTCAACCACCAGCGTGTCCGGTTTACCTACACAATCTCTGATGACGTCATTCCACTTACCGTAATCATAATTGTATTTCTTCATGTTAGACCAAGATGGCCGCTTTTTCTTGCATCTCGTGCAACCTGCTGGGAAATTTAAAAAGTTCAGTACATTAAAAAAAACAACAACACCACAAAACAATGTATCATTTTTTAAAATTAGAGAAATGGAAAAATATAGATAAATATAAGGCATGGCAGTACCACTGTCAGTATATTTACATAGACATTGTGTTAATGAGTTGTTTATGCTTTGCATTTATTTGTTAAAACGAAATGACAGAAAAAGGGGGGTCTTTGAGGGGCCCCCAGTTGTCATTGTCTGTCAGGGACCTAGTTTTTATTGTCTGACAGGGCCCCAGTTTTCATTGTTTGCCAGTGGCCCCTAGTTGTCATTGTCTGTCAGGGCCCCAGTTGTCATTGTTTACCAGGGGGCCCTAGTTATATTTGTCAGGAACCCCAGTTTTCTTTGTTTGTCAGAGGCCCACGTTGTCATTGTCAGGGGCCCAAGTTGTCATTGTCAGGGGCCCTAGAAAATTTCTGCCTGCGGTACCATGGATCTACAAACGATTTAAAAGCCATTATTATTTTGTTGTAATAGTTATATTCTTATGTCTGAGACTTACGATGTTAAGAATTCGAAAAAAACAATGTTTTAAAATAACACATACACGCACGCAACCACACACACACACACACACAACACACACACACACCCACACAGAGCGAATAACTTAAATGTGTTTGCTGAAGATGTTCTGTTGTTGTTTTTGTTCGATGATTATAACTTGTGCAGTTGAGTCGGTTACTTTAAAGTTGAAAGCTGGTGTCTGGTTTTAGTCACTGCTTATCACGGCGAGTAAATTTAGGCCACACGGAGGTAGAGGGTGGGAGGGGGGGGGTAACAGCAGTTAACACACACGCACCATACACAATTTCTCTCTCTCTCTCTGTCTGTCTCTCTCTCTCTCTCTCTCTTTCTCGCTCTATCTCATTCTCTTTCTTTCTTGCTTTCTTTCTCTCTCTTTCTTTCTTTTTCTCTCTCTGTCTTTCTTTCTCTCTTTCTCTCTCTCGCTCTTTCTCTCTCTCTTTCTCTCTCTCTTTCTGTCTTTCTTTCTTTCTTTCTCTCTCTTTCTTTCTTTCTTTCTCTCTCTCTCTCTCGCTCTTTCTCTCTCTCTCTCGCTCTTTCTCTCTCTCTCGCTCTTTCTCTCTCTCTTTCTTTCTCTCTCTCTCTCCCTCCCTCTCTCTCACACACACAGACGAACATGTTGGCCGTGCCGGATTAGTTGGAGTATGGGCCTACGTCATAACCAGAATAGGCCCTATATTTAACATGGGCCCCTAAGGCTTGTAACCAGAAAGGGCCTGACTTAATGTGAAGCTAAGTCTTTGAACCAGTCAAGGACTAATTTAGTGAACTAGTTAACAAAACGTATCACCAGTGATCTATACATTAGCACCCCCCCTTTCCATATCTCACATCTTGATATACGCCTGTTTCCGGAAGACTCAAAAATTTTTCCAAAAAAAGTTATCCACAAAAAGTCATCCACAAAAAGTTATCCACAAAAAGTTTTTATCCCCAAAAAAGCTATCCACAAAAAGTTATCCATAAAAATCTATCCACAAAAAGTTATCCATAAAAATCTATCCACAAAAAGCTATCCACAAAAAGCTATCCACAAAAAGTCATCCACAAAAAGTTATCCACAAAAAAGTTATCCACAAAAAGTTGTTATCCACAAAAGGTCATCCACAAAAAAGTTATCCACAAAAAGTCATCGACAAAAAAGTTATCCACAAAAAGTTGTTATCCACAAAAAGTCATCCACAAAAAGTTATCCACAAAAAGTCATCAACAAAAGTTATCCACAAAAAGTCATCCACAAAAAGTTATCCACAAAAAGTTATCCACAAAAAGTCATCCACAAAAAGTCATCCACAAAAAATAATCAACAAAAAGTTATCCACAAAAAGTCATCAACAAAAAGTTATCCACAAAAAGTCATCCACAAAAAGTTATCCACAAAAAGTTATCCACAAAAAGTCATCCACAAAAAGTCATCCACAAAAAAGTCATCAACAAAAAGTTATCCACAAAAAGTCATCCACAAAAAGTTATCCACAAAAGTCATCAACAAAAAGTTATCCACAAAAAGTTATCCACAAGCTAGAGTTGTCAAATCATGTAGAGTCCATTCAAGTCTGATCAGAGGAGGCTGGGTTTTTATTTTATCGGGGCCTAAGTCTTGGACCTTATTGACCTAATGGTAGGTCCGGACCTGCATGTTGGTCAAATAGGCGACCAACTGGGATATCCTTTCTGCTATAAGACTATAGGACCTTTAACAATGTCTTTCCAGTTGCGTCGGAAGGGTACTGTGGGTTGTGCGGCCGAACAAGGGAGGGAGCACCGAACAAGGAAGGGGGCACCGAGCAAGGGAAGGGGCACCGAACAAGGAAGGGGCGCCTAAGAAGGAAGGGGGCGCCGAACAAGGAAGGGGGCGCCGAACAAGGAAGGGGCGCCTAAGAAGGAAGGGGCGCCGAACAAGGAAGGGGGCGCCGAACAAGGAAGGGGGCGCCGAACAAGGAAGGGCGAACCGAACAAGGGAGGGGACGGCGAACAAGGATGGGGCGCCTAAGAAGGAAGGGGGCGCCGAACAAGGGAGGGGACGCCGAACAAGGAAGCGGGCGCTGAAAGAGCGCTGGTTAAATGTTTTTTGCGCCAAAATATGTAACTCACACAGGGCGCCACTATAGCTAGATACGTCTCTGTGATTTTCTTTTATATTATATCATAAATGACTGTGTGTAACAGTTACCGGATCACAAAACACACAGTTTTCTCTTACACCACGTTAGACAATCATTAAGTCGTAAGCTATCCATCGGTAATTATCCCCCTTTATTGCGGGTTAAAGAATATCGTTATGCATTTACAAATAAATCTTAAGGAGACATCAGGTTTCCACATATTGTAGTTCCGCACACAAGGTCCTTTAAATACGGCTCCGCGCATATATATATATATATATATATATATATATATATATATATATATATATATATATATATTTGTTACAA